>PVKV010021220.1:0-38040 GCA_004027835.1 Alouatta palliata | reverse complement strand
GTTACCAAGACGGCCACAGTTTTATGAAAACAGCCCTGGTTCCCTGGGTCATGTGGGCCATCTCCAGAAAGGTCACAGGGAATTACTGCATCTCAAGGAAGATGGCAGAAGGGAGGCTGGCAGTTGACCTGCCAGCTTCTTCTTGTCTCCTGTCCCTCATTGCTAAGGTTTACCTCACAGTACAAGAATTCTGCTAATGTCCAGGTGGAATCCCACCCCAGATAGCCGCCAGGGAAACCGGAGCCCCTGAGGGTCCAGTTGGACAGAACGCCACCTCTGTCACAGCCCCTAGAACCTGACCATGACCCTGCACCCAGGGGAAGATGAAAGGATGAGACAGCCAGCACTACTGGGAGACCAGGTAGCTGCATGAGCTGTCTGGAAGCCTCCCTGGCCAGGAAGAGGGGGATGCAGGTGCTGAGAACATCTGGAAGGGCACAAAATTGGATTCAGTACTGACGTTATTCCCTTATTTACAAATTGCACTAGAGCAACATTTTGCCCTAAAATTTCCCATTTTAGTAAAACAGACTGCAGACTGCATTGTGTTAAATCAAGTTTAGCCTAAAGCTGCCTTCTTACATATTTTAAGCTCGACCTTAAATATTTTGAGTTCAGGACATCGTGAACTATAGCCAGGGGAGGTGTAAACAGACCGTAGCCTACACTTGGGCCAGTCACTAAGTTTTGGCCAAACAGCCAACCGTTTGAACCATGTTCAAATAAGGCACATGCCAACCTGTAACCAATGCAGCTGTTTTGTTCCTCACTTCCATTTGAACCATGTTCAAATAAGGCACATGCCAACCTGTAACCAATCCAGCTGTTTTGTTCCTCACTTCCATTTCCTGTACATCACTTTCTTTTTTCTGTTTATGAATCTTCCACCATGTGCTGCGCTGGAGTCTCTGAGCCTACTCTGGCTTGGGAGTCTGCACAATTCACAAATTGTTCATTGCTCAATTAAATTCCTTTACATTTATTTATTTTGAGACAGAGTCTTGCTCTGTTGCCCAGGCTGGAGTGCAGTGGTGTGATCTCGGCTCACTGTAACCTATGCCTCCCAGGCTCAAACGATTCTCCTGCCTCAGCCTCCTGAGTAGCTGGAACTACAGGTGCATGCCACCACACCCAGCCAATTTTTGTATTTTTTGTAGAGACAGGGTTTCATCATGTTGCCCAGGCTGGTCTTGAATCCCTGAGCTCAGCGCTCCTCCTGTCTCGGCCTCCCAAAGTGCTGGGATTACAGGCGTGAGCCACTGCGCCCAACCCAACTCCTTTAAATTTAATTCAGCTTTTTCTTTTATCAACCATAAACAAACACATGTACCTGCCCTCAAGAAGCCACGTTCTTGTTAAATATATAAGGTAGGTAGGATAGGTACCCCAAAAGCATACTAAGACTTAACTCTCTCCCAAATTCCCATGACCCCTACTCACTAACCTATGTTTCAGTGGATATCAGAATGATTCTAATGCCTGTCTCTTCTCATCACTCCTGGTTAGAAAGCCTCCAGTGCTTCTCCAGGTGTTCATGGTGGGTAAAATCTATGTTTTATTATTTAGCACACAGGGTCACTTTTTCAGCGAGTGTCCTTTCCACAGACATCTTTTCCAAATCAAAACCTGGCCGCCCCGATCATCCACTCCCCACCTCTCTCTGCTCTGCCGGACTCTTTCCAGTGCCCACTTCTGCTGCTGCATGACAGAGTTAATGACTGGGGATAGGGATAAAGGAGAAAGGGGGAAAAAAAGAGATACTAGGTTGGTGCAAAATAATTGTGGTTTTTGCCATTTGAATGTAATGGCAAAAACCGCAATCACTTTTGCACCAACCTAGTGACATTCATGGTGGGATGATTACTATCTCAACGTGATACTTATCTAAGAATTAACTGTATAGATTTACCATTTGTTTTCATATGAAGTTCTACAGCTTGAGAGTTCCTGTGATTCACCAAGGATTGTCACATACTTGATCGTAGACTTCAGAAAATTTTTATCAAATAATATGATATTTTCATGCCTGTCTGCATTGAGATACTCAAGTTTCCCAGGATGATGGGATTAAAGATGCTTCGTTATTTCCTTGAGTTAAAATATATATATATATATATATATATATATATATCATAAGCCCATGAAATGCAAATGGCGATGTTGTTTTTCTTTGCTTAATGATTCCCTTTATTTTGGCATCTTTCTCAGACACTTATTTTGTGTTAGTGGTGATATGCCCATAAGTGCACTAGCGTTTCACACGTTACCTGTTGTGTATGGAATCTCATGCAGGGGACCCTCTACATACACTTGAGTATACAGCCAATACATTAAAAGGATAAGTACCCATCTAGGCTACTAGGTTCAGTTAATGATAAAACTGAATATTATCAGTTTTATCTCCAATGAACCAGTTGCCTGAACAGACAGTGTCTCATACCAGCGTTTTACCTGTGTTCCTCTGAACACTAGTAATGCAGCACAACGGTAATACATTGTCACAGGAAAAAAAAAAAAATGGGGAGGAGTTTCCATGAGCAAATAAATTTGAGAAAGACGGAGTTATAAAAATATAAAAAAACATCTTCACTGCAAGACTTCTCGGGGTCTTTATGTTCATGTGTGTTGTGATTCTCCTTCCATAAGGAGACTGCAACATGCATAACATGTAGTCCTTCTCTTCCTCCCACTCCCACCACTCCTTGTTTTTTTTTGCCAGAGTGATGGTTAATTTTATGTATCAATATGAAGAGTGTTTTTGGATGAGATTGACATTTAAGTTAGTGAACTTTGTGTAAAGCAGCTTGCTCTCCATAATGTGTTGGTTCTCATCCAAGCAGCCTGAACAGAACAAAAAGACTGGCCTCCCAAAGCAAGAGGGCATTCTCCAATAAACTGTCTCAGAACTTCACCGGCACCACTGGCTCTCCTGGGTCTTGAACCTGCCAGTTCATACCACAAATTTTGGACTTGCTAGCCTCTATAATCACATAAGCCAATTCCTTATAATAAGTATTTTTGTGAGAGATACACACACACACACACACACACACACACACACACACAGATGCTCTTGAAGTGATGATGGGGTTATGTCCTATTAAATTGATTATAAATTTAAAATAACATTAAGTCAAAACTGCATTTAATACCTTCATAAACCCATTGTAAAGTACAAAAATTGTTAAGTCAAACCATCAAAAGTCAGATGGTCTGCGTGCATACGTATCTTCTTTTTTCGTAAAATAACTATTAACATTTCATGAGACACTAGAGTTCCAAGAAGAATAATCCATTAAGGAAATGCTACCATAGACCACAGCCTTATAGAAGCTCTGGTGTCTTACAGACAGAGAATATTGGTAGGAAGGGAATCTAAAAAAAAAAAAAAAACCTGAAGAAACCTAAAGCAATTATTTATCACTACTGGTTGTCAAGTTATATGTCATATTGCTGGGTTCATTCACAGGATAATTTTTATAGTACTACATAATTGTTAATTCCTCCACACACACTTCAAAAAAAAGTAATTGCAACACAAGTATAAACATGATCCCCAGAATCCTTTTTTTTTTTTCATTTGGCACACCTGTATTCCATTATATACATGTCCCAGTTTTTCTTTGAGCATTATCGTACAGGTGTGGCAAGGGCACTGTCTATGACACAATCAAATGCTGACAGATGTTCCATTTCAGTGCCAGACATCTGGCTTATCTCCTACAGTAAGTGCTGACTGCGCTCCCACCTCTCCCTGTGCTGAAAGACAACTTGCAAAGGAATTTTAACTTGTTTCCTTACCCACTAGCAACAAATAATCTAGTCGTTGGGTTAAAATAAACCAGGCCAGGCACGGTGGCTCACATCTGTAATCCCAGCACTTTGGGAGGCCGAGGCAGGCAGATCATAAGGTCAGGAGTTCAAGACCAGCCTGACCAATATGGTGAAACCCCGTCTCTATTAAAAATATGTAAATTAGCTGGGTATGGTGGTGCGCTCCTGTAGTCCCAGCTACTGAGGAAGCTGAGGCAGAAGAATCGCTTGAACCCAGGAGGCAGAGGTTGCAGTGAGCCAAGAACACATCACTGCACTCCAGCCTCGAGACTCTGTCTCAAAAAAAAAAAAAAAATACATACACACACACACACACACACACACACACACACACATACATCATTTGGACAATACTAAGCCAAATATAAATCCTTTGCTAAAATGCATGATAAAAAACATAAAAGACTCTAGGTATTTCAGCAACTCAATTATCATCAACTTGATTTTAATCTTTAACAAAAATCATAATTTTCTGCTAAAGTTAAAGGAAAACATTCTTTCTCTATTGGGATGAATTATTTCAGGCACTGACACCCTAAGAATAAAATAACTATGTGATTACAAAATACTCATAATGCCCAGGAAGTCCTTCCACTGGGGAGGAAGGGTGGGTGGAATTAAACATTGACTTATCAACTATTTTTAAGTAAAAATTATTGGTTCTAGAAAAGCTCATTTTGCTACAGCAAGTCCTTGCGGAGATTTCTTTTCTAACAATATAGTATAGTAGTATATGCTCACATAGAGCATATAGTTTCCTTCATTTACATGTAATACTAAAAAACGACTTGGTATAACACAAATTTTTTTTTTTTTTGAGACAAAGTTTCACTCTTGTTGCCCAGGCTGGAGTGCAATGGCACGATGTCGGCTCACTGCAACCTCCACCTTCTGGGTTCAAGCAATTCTCCTGCCACAGCCTCCCAAGTAGCTGGGATTACAGGTGGCCATCAAAACACCCAGCTAAATTTTTATATTTTTAGTAGAGACGGGGTTTCACCATGTTGGCCAGGCTGGTTTTGAACTCCCGAGCTCAAGCAATCTGCCCACCTTGGCCTCCAAAAGTGCTGGGATTACAGGTGTCACAATTTTAAATATATTAAAGAAAAGATGCTTGTATTAATCCATTCCTGCATCCATATAAAGAAATACCTGAGACTGGGTAATTTATAATAAAAAGAGGTTTAGGTGGCTCACAGTTCTGCAGGCTGTACAGGAAGGATGATGCTGGCATCTGCTCAGCTTCTCGGCAGGCCTCGGCAAACTTACAACCATGGAGGAAGGTGAAGTGGGAGCAGACATATCATATGGCCAGAGCAGGAGCAACAGAGCGGGTGAGGAGGTGCCACACAATTTTAAATGAGCCGATGTCACAAGAACTCACTCACTCTCATGAGGGCAGTGCAAGTGGATGGTACTAAACCATTCATGAGAAATCTGCCCCCATGATCCAATCACCTCCCACTGAGCCCTACCACCAACATTAAGGGTTATGATTCAACATAGGATTTGGGTGGGAACACAGATCCAAACCATATCAGTGCTGAAATTTTACAAAGTATTATTTTGAATGATGGTAGCATTTTTGGCCAGGCTAGAGTAATAAAGCATTAGGCTACGTTAGCCTTCATAGCATACGCCCCTGCAGAAAGGTTGGCAGCTCCAATGGATTAAACAGACCTATGGATAGATAAGGTTGGAACCCTTCAAAGATGGGCTTTGCAGTCTAGCAGGAAGGGGATGAGATGCAATCCTTCACCAGTGATTATATGAGATCTACCCTAAAGCTGGCATCCTTTACGTGAGTACAAGAAAAAGACAAAAGAGAAAATGTGGCATTCAGAAGCATTATCCACACAAAGCCGATCAGAAGGAAGGGTGTTTTTCCAATTAAATAGAAAGCTTGGTCATACTTTCTCTAGGTCATTAGGCATCATATGATGCTCTTCAAATAATGCCTTTGCTGCTCCCATTCCAGCCAGAGTGATTACTCAGCATTTCTAAAAGGGCACTGCACTATTATTGAGATATACAATCATTTTTTTTTCTTATTATGTCTAGATTTTATTAAGATGGCTGTAAGATATTAAAACAGTTGCTATATATCACCATATGTAAATTTTACAATGAAGAAAATGGTCCTTGAAGAGAAGTTTAAAACATTTTTCAAGTATTTTTGAGTCTCCAGCAATGAAAGTAACTACATAATGAAAAGTATATTATTTCAATTGAGGATATTTTATAGGAAAGTAATGGGTCTGGAAAAGTCCTTAAGGCAAATAACTTTGCTGTGATAAAAATTACAAGACTCAGAAAGAACTACATAATGGCATTTCTCATCGAATAGCTTCTAGCTAGAAAATCAGGCAGGCATTTCCCAAAGGTTGATAAGACTTACTCACCTATCGATTTCTCTTAGCATCCAGTTGAAATAATGTAAGAAAAATTAGACTAAAGAGTGTCTTGCCCTAAAATCTCTTTGCCTTAGAGCAACTCTAGGGCTTACCATTACCCACGAGGTCATCACTGAGAAAAGAAAACCACATCCCCAGCACTGGGGACCCACTCATGGCTACCAGCAGGTAGGGGTGATATGGAACACACACAGACAGGATGACCCTTCTAGTAATGATTGCCATCGAAAATGAAGCCATTTTTGCAGTGCCTGAAAAATAAAAGTGATAATGCAGAGAAGGATGGAAAGATAAATGATTTTTACAGAATAGTTTATGACAGGTGAGCTACTTGTCATCTGTCACTGGGAAAGGAATCTTTTTATAAGGGATCTATGCAGAAAGAACATCACCTAAGACCACTTAGGATCGTGACTTAATTCAAACCTAGAAGTGACCATTAGTCTAAGGATATGTTTCCATGCATTATTTTATTGACTTCACATCCTTTGGGTGTGTAGGAGCTGTCTGTCATCTTTGCTTTTTGTTCTGTATATGGAGAGGCAGATACTGAGAAGAGGAAAGACACTCAAAACCACCAAGTTCAATCCACTCCACACTGAGGTTGAAACCCACATTCACTGACCCCTGAGTCTGTTCAAACATTTACAAGGGCTTTTCCACATTCTTTAAAATTTAAAATTACTCTTTTGACTTTTCGACAATTTTCAAAACTCTGAAAATCATCTATGAGGCAGTATAACCATATTGTTTTTTATTAGGTGACTATTTGCACTTGGAAACACGTGTCTGCCACGAGATAAAGATGGTAATCTAATCTGATCACTGAAAAAAGGAGAGATTGGATTTAGAAATTATATCCATACATAAGTTTTAAATGTGCCAAAAAATTATTATTTCAAAAATACACCTAAAACTTGAGGAATCCATAAAATGTAATATGGAAACCCCAATAGGCTATGTTGCTTACTGAGTTATTTTGTTAGCATACCCTGAAACACTGAATTTCCGCTTCCAGATGCCACAAGGTCATTGGCTTAGAACTATTCTCTGTGCTACCTGTTTTCTTGAAAGCTGGTAGTTCTTAAGGGTGAGGTTGTTCAGCATTCTCATACTGTGCCCCAGGAACCACAGCTGAGAAGGCAGCGAGGCTTGGCCTCACCCACCTGGGACCTAAGTCCAGGTCACCAAGCTACAGCTGATCCTGCCTTTGACTTCTTGTGCCTACATCTGAATTCAACCTTCAACCCACGCTTCATAAAGCACCAGTGTTGGTTTTAAAATATATACTAGCTGCATTCCGAGCATTGGATACATGCATGAATAGACATACTGCTAAAATAGCATAATCTGACAGCATGTACATTCCCTCCTCTGCCCATCAGAGAAAAGAAAGTCCCCTTTGCACCATTAAATTAGTTCAAAGGAAGAATGCATAAAAAAAGAAATGATTGTTGTCAAAGAAAGATCCCTTCACTATGTAGGAATCATTTTTCCCTCTAGATTTAATTTACATGACACATAAGAAATACCTTGTTACTGTTTTTTAGCACCCGAGTTGAAACCCTATAATAAACTCCTTTTGATGTTTCAGTCACCATTAATCAACTTACTCATTTTATGCATGCTACATGTGAAAACTACAATATAAAGGTAAATGAGATGGAGCTCCTGCTCTCAAGGAGTTTATACTCTAGAAAAGAAATCAGCTTTGTGCCTGTCTGAGTATATTCCAAAATAGGAAAATGGAATCAAGTGCTGTGTATTGAGCCTAGACAGTATGCTGAGGGAGGTAAAAGCAAAGGAGATTTTTCCAGAAATCAGAGGCAACCGAGGCTTGACCGAACAGATCCTGAAGTCGGGCAGGAATTCAGGAACAAACCAAGGCTGAGCAGAGAAGGACAGCGAGGAAGTTGGAATGAGACACAGCTTCAGAAAGCAAAGCTTTGTTCACCAGACAAACCCAGGGAAGTGATTTTATTCTCTACACGTTCAGGAGAATAACGCTTTCTGTGGGTACCAGCCTTTGCAGCTTAGCCACTCTCTTCAGGAGACCAGGGAAGTGAGATGAGCATCTCTACAGCTTGAGTACCTTGCTCATTTGTATGGAATTGAGTTAAATGGGGCCAGTCTACTGTCTAATCACCCCGAACATGCCTGATATAATCTGAATTAAATTGGGCAGGCTGCAGAGAGGAACATCTGCCAGCAGGAAACTCTTTGGGAGGCAACTGCATGGGGCAAGCAAGAAGTCATGAAGGCCTGGGCCAGGTGGTAGCAGTGGGACTGGAAGCTGCCAGCGAAAATCTCTGACAATAAACGTGCTGTAATGTTATTCTGTGAAATCACGAAAAGATGGCAATAACATCCTGACCACAACAGTGAATGCAGTCCCACCAAACGGGGGGCTTTTCTTCCCTTGATTGTTTAGCAAAGGAGCCAGATCCTGAGCACAGACATTCTGAGGAAGGCCAGTTCCCCACTTTTTGGCTTCTTTCCCTTCATTCCTCCCAAGCAGAAAGCAGGCTGCAGAACAGCCTTGCTCTTCATGGCACAAATGCCTCCATCAGTCTCCACTACTGACATCTATGGTGTGTTCGCCATAGCTTACCAAATACTGGGCAGGGGCAGGGGAGATGGAATTTATAAAGAATAGAAGGCATGAGCCTTTTAATGTCCTTGGGAATATGCAACCCACAGACTGAAAACAACCGAACCCTTTCAAAGGAAAAGATAGTATTCACAGCAATAAATGCTTAAGATATACCAGGCACTTGGCAAAACAATGAATATACATCATCTCTTTTAATAGTCACAGTCATCCTTTTTGGTACGCATTGCCACGTTTTGTCTAAATTCTAAAGATGTTCATTTTTTTTAACGTGTTAACATGCCTGGAAATTGAGTGTGTTTTACAATCAGTATGTGTTGTTTTTTGTTTTTTGGTTTTTTTTCTTTTCTTTTTTGAAGATGGGATTTCACCATGTTGGTCAGGCTGGTCTTGAACTCCCGACCTCAGGTGATCTGCCTGCCTTGGCCTCCAAAGTGCTTGGATTACAGGCGTGAGCCACCACGCCTGGCCCAATATGTGTTTTTAAATCAACATGCAGGAGCTATAAAGTGAGGTGTTTTATTTATGTATTTATTTTTTTGGTCTGGTTTGGATTTTTTCTCTGAAAAGTTATTAAATAATGATCATCTTAAAGTCAGTGGTGTCTTAGGATGAAGAAAATGTAAGATATTATCCTCATCTTAAAATGAGACTGAGGCCAAGGTAGTTAAGAAGTCTTACCACTAGTAGGTTAAGAAAATCCACCCATCTGTCTCAAAGCCTCCACCCCGAGAGGCACTCTTAAATGGCATGAGAAATAAGGTATCCCCCTGCAAAAAAAAAACAAAAAAAAACTGCATGCCAGGACACTCAGTCACCACACTAACCCCACCCAGCCACCAGCCACAGCATGTCAGTATCCATTTACTCATTTGCAAGCCTTAATTCAGCACCTATCTGGCGGGCATTGTTCTGGTGGCCACATACTTTTGGTGATAAGAAAAAGCTGTCCCTTCCTGCCTAGACCTCATAGACCAATGAGAGAGACAGACATTCAACTCTGATGACACACATAACCATAGAATTACAAACTACAAAGTATCACAAGCAAAACCACCAGATGCTGTGATAATATGATAACATAAACAAGAGTCCAGACCTCATCTGGGGCATCAGGGCAGCCTCGCCTGCAGACGGGGTTTTGGAGTTCCTCTAAAGGATTCCAATAAGACTGGGCAAAGGAGGGTGCTAGAGTGGAATGTGCTGAGTCAGGAGAGATTTCCAGGAGGAAGGAGACCATTCTAGGCACACGCAAAAGCCCTGAGGCTGGGGGAACATGCTGTGTTTGAGAGCCAGAAAGAACTGTCAAGGAGGCTCAAGGGGAGAGTTGTCAGGAGAGGAAACCAGACAGGCTTGTGGCTCATGGTGAGGTTGTAGCTATTTATCCTCAGAGCAGTGGGAGGCAACTACTTTTTTACTTTAAATGTTGAATGGATGGAAATCTTACCATTGAGTGTGCAAATAATTCTTGCCTTATACAGATACAAGTTTGAAAGCAATGCAGGATCCCAAGGTGGAATGCTCTTTCAAAATAGTTGAGGCTTATGTCAACAAATTCCCTGGAATGTGGGTGATAACAAGTATCTGTAAATCTTAACAGGCCAGGACTAAGCCATTCATTCTCCTACTGAGCCATATGACACTCATCAGTAGCCCCTTAACCAGAATCAATTTCAGATAGGGAGAAGTGTTCCCATTTGGAAGGGATTTTTGCCAGTGATGGTGAACATCAGGGCTGGATTATGACAGTTGGAAGGGGACAGCCACTTAGGGTGAATCTGTGGCTTTGCTGAGTATTGTGCCTAGCTTCCTATAAAACAGCAAACTACCAAATAACGGGTTATCCTTCCTCTCTGAAGGACTGCAGTATAAGTGCCAGCCGCAGCATAAGAGGTGGTGAGCGGTAACAAGACAGGCCTTCACCCTAATGACTGGAAGTGACTGAAGTCATCGGAGGGAGCGCGGTGGCTCTGAGATTCCCACAGGAGCAAACATTAGGGAAATCGCCCACCAAGCCTGTTCTCCTGCCAGAAGCCACTCCCTTCCTGAGGTCTGAACCACTGCTACAGGAAATCCAAAAGAAAACAAGCCCAGAGGCCCAGGAAAAACAAATTTGCTTAGAGGTGGGGTGAGTTTAGGAGACTTGATACCCAATTAAAGAAACTTGAATTGATTCAACCTTTTGGGAAACCAGTTTGACAATGTGTATCTGCCTTAAAAATGCCCATACATTTTCATGAGAGATACCAGGCAATGTTGGCAAAAAAAAAAAAAAAAAAAATGAGCCGGGCGCGGTGGCTCATGCCTGTAATCCAAACACTTTGGAGGCCAAGGCGGGCGGATCACCTGAGGTCGGGAGTTCAAGACCAGCCTGACCAACATGGTGAAACCAGGTCTTTTAAAAAAAAAAAAAAAATGCCCATACATTTTGAACCTGTCTGGCTGGCATTTCTTCCTAGAAATATATCTTAAGGATATATTTTTTAAGAAATAGATATAGATAGATACAGGTTAATATAAATGTGGGCCAGGTGTGGTGGCTTATGCCTGTAATCCCAGCACTTTGGGAGGCCGAGGCAAGCAGATCACCTGAGGTAGGGAATTCAAGACCAGCCTGACCAACATGGAGAAACCCCATCTCTACTAAAAAATACAAAATTAGCCAGGCATGGTGGTGCATACCTGTAATCCCAGCTATTCGGGAGGCCGAGGTAGGAGAATCCCTTGAACCTGGAAGGCGGAGGTTAGTTACAGTGAGCCAAGATGGTACCATTGTACTCCAGCCTGAGCAACAAGAGTGAAATTCCATCTCAAAATAAATATATATGTAAATATAATATTAAATATAAATATATCTATATAGAAATATATAGAGAGAAATATATCTTTTTTTTTTTTCAAGATGAAACTTTAATTTGAGCTTCTTTGTGTGAGTCTGGGCATAGTCAGGGAAAATGATTGTTACTCAGGTTAATCTTGTTTTTCTTTTTCCGTTAGCCCCTTTGCTCATCTCATCCAATGATGGCACAATATACAATTATGAAGGATGCAAACTCAACTCTAGAACCACGCCACCCTTTCCATGTGTCTCTTCTGACTCTGCCCCTCAGAGCCACAGTTCCATTCTTGAAGGGACTAAACAATAACTGGAATATCAGAGAACATTAATACCACCAGCTTGTTAGCTGATTTAACAGCTAAAACTATGCAGAAACAACATTTATGTCAATCATATATGGAATCACACTGTCTATTTTAAATGTAGTATTCTATTTTGTGTTTTGATATTTTCAAATCGTGGAAAAAGTAAACACTAACCACTCCTCAGCCTACTTTACTTGTTCCTTTTCCTATCCCTCACCCTGAGAGTTGGAATAGCCCAGAGATCTAGTCTTCACCATTTTAAAATTTTCTTCTCTATCTTGTGCCATTTCTTTCATTTCTGTCCAGTGCAATTTTATATGATGATGAAAATCTCTATCTGTGCTGCCCAGTAGGTAGCCAATAGCCATATGTGTTTATTGAGCACTTGGTATGTGATAAGTGTGCCTTGAAAACTGAACCTTTAATTTTATTTGCTTTTAATTAATTTTAATGAGAGCTACATGGATCTAGTGGCTACCATATTTACTAAAGCAGCAGAGTAGGATGGTCTCATTTCATGCTATGGCTTTGAACTACCTTCGCTATTTTATACCCAATTTTTATCTCAAATATTTTTTTTACTCTTTTTTTTTTTAATTGCATTTTAGGTTTTGGGGTACATGTGAAGAACACGCAAGATTATTGCATAGGTACACACATGGCAGTGTGATCTGCTGCCTTCCTCCCCATCACCTATATCTGGCAGGGAGAAATATATCTTAAGAATATATTTCTTCTCAGCAAACTGACACAAGAACAGAAAATCAAACACCGCATGTTCTCACTCATAGGTGGGTGTTGAACAATGAGAACACATGGACACAGGGAGGGGAGCATCACACACTGAGGTCTGTCGGGGGGAAATAGGGGAGGGACAGTGGGGGGTGGGGAGTTGGGGGGAGATAGCATGGGGAGAAATGCCAGATATAGGTGATGGGGAGGAAGGCAGCAAATCACACTGCCATGTGCGTACCTATGCAACAATCTTGCATGTTCTTCACATGTACCCCAAAACTAAAATGCAATAAAAAATATATATATATATTTCTAGGCCAGGCGAGGTGGCTCACGCCTGTAATCACAGCACTTTGGGAGGCCAAGATGGGCGGATCATGAGGTCAAGAGATCAAGACCATCCTGGCCAACATGGTGAAACCCCGTCTCTACTAAAAATACAAAAATTAGCTGGGCATGGTGGCACGTGCCTGTGGTCCTAGCTACTCAGGAGCTGAGGCGGAAGAATCGCTTGAAACCAGGAGGCAGAGGTTGCAGTGAGCTGAAATTGCACCACTGCACTCCAGCCTGGTGACAGAGCAAGACTCCATCTCAAAATATATATATATATATATTTTTTTTTCTAGCATTTATTCCTAGAATTTCCCTTTTAACAAAAAACAGTCCCAAAATCATTTCTTTTCTAACAAAGAGTAACCTGAAAAATCAAGCTATTAACATAGATAAGCAAGCCAGAAGCTTGCATGGGTGAATGCTGGCTGCTGTGCCAGTAGAAAAGGGCTACCTGCAGTCCAGGTATATTCAACATGGAGACTCCATCTTCCTTTTTCTCTGTCACCATGTGTACAGTGACGAAACAGGCAGCCACCAACGGTGGCAAATGCCTGTAATCCCAGAACTTTGGAAGGCTGAGGCAAGTGGATCACCCGAGGTCAGGAGTTCAAGACCAGCCTGGCCAACAAGGCAAAACCCCATCTCTACTAAAAATACAAAAATTAGTCAGGTATGTTTGTAATCCCAGCTACTTAGGAGGCTGAGGCAGGAGAATCGCTTGAACCTGGAGGTAGGGGTTGCAGTGAGCCAAGATCATGCCATTGCACTCCAGCCTGGACAACAGAGTGAGACTCCGTCTCAAAAAAAACCCATGGCTCCGGCCAGGTGGAGAATCTATCTGCATAATAAAAGACTAGGGTGAGGGTGGCCAGGTTTTCATACCCTATGTAAATGACATACCTAGCTCTAACCAGTTTTTCACACCCTATGCAAATGATGCACCTGGTCCAACCAATCTTTTGTGCCCTATATAAATCAGACACTGCCTCCTCAAGCTCATCTATAAAACCCTCTGCATTTCACTGCAGAAGCAGCAACCCATTTCCCTGGGACCCCTCTCTGCCACAAAGAGCTCTTCTCTTTCACCTATCAGACTTCTGCTCTGAACTTCGCTCTTTGTGTGTCTGCATCCTAGTTTTCTATGGCCGCGAGACAACAAATTTCAGGTATTTACCCCAGACAACAGCACTGCTTCACAGGCACCCTCCAATCCGCCCTGCACCTTTGCACCAATAGCTTCCACTGCTGGCAGCTACAACCATCTAGGGCATTTTTCCTGCTGTGCCTCCTCCAGAAGTAGCAAACATTCATTTGCATAATATGCTGAACACAACCACCTTATCAACTGTTTTAATTCTCACAACAACTTTATGACTTATTACCATTGTTATTCTCATTTTTCACTTGGGGGAATAAGGCGTGGAGAGGTTAAGTAACTTACTCGAGGTCACCCAGCTGGTAAGAGGGGGGCTGGACTCAAACCCAGACAGTGTGACTCTAAAGTCCACACCATGAAATGCTCTGCTGCTTCCTATCCTTATCTCATTTCCCTCTTTATGGCCTCGCCTCTCCCCCGCCTCAATGGAGAGAAGCGAGGCTGTCCTGGGTCCGGACTCTGACTCTATCTCAAAAAAAAAAAAAAAAAAAAAAAGCCCAGCACAGTGATTCACGCCTGTAATGTAGTCCCAGCTACTCAGGAAGCTGAGACAGGAGAATTGTTTGAACCCGGGAGGCAGAGGTTGCAGTTAGCTGAGATCACATCAGCCTGGGCGACACAGAGAGACTCCATCTAAATACATATATGTGCCATTCTTTCCAGCCGGAGTCCTTGTCTCCTTTTAATTATTGAAACATTCAGAGATTTGAAATGCCACCAGATTTGATACTTGACTATTGCTAATTTCAACTTTATATGGCTCAGAAAAAAAGCCACTATACAACAGACATCGTAAGCCCATTACATGGCAAGATCGTTTCAGTTGCTATAATCTCATACAATCTGCAGTTGCTCTAAGGCTTGTTACTCCATAAAGGTGGCTTTTTCTTTTTTAATGTTTGCACTGCTTAGCAGTGAATGATAGTTAAGCTATCATAGTGGTGAATACTGCTTGCTAGAAAGTGTGTCAGAGTTTCTTGGGTACAATGATTCGTGGCTCACCCAGGGGGCAATAAAGATGAGGTGAGCCACACACTAAGCCCTTCCTGGGGTCATGGTACATGCATAACTACATTATATTCTGTGATCTACTGCACTATACAAGGATTTTTTTTTTTTTTTTTTTTTTTTTTTTTGAGGTGTTTCATTCTTGTCACCCAGGCTGAGTACAATGGCGTGATCTTGGCTCACTGCAACTTACGCTTCCTGGGTTCAAGCAATTCTGCCTCAGCCACCTGAGTACCTGGGATTACGGGTGCCCACCACCACACCCAGCTAATTTTTGTATATTTAGTAGAGACATGGTTTCATCATGTTGCCCAGGCTGGTCTCAAACACCTGACCTCAGGTGATCCACCTGCCTTGGCCTCCCAGAGTGCTGGGATTGCAGGCGTGAGCCACTGCGCCCGCCATACGAGGATATTCTTTTGGCAGTCATGAGTACAAGATCAATTCTGTTGTGTAGGGCTGAATGTTGTGAAATGTGCATAAGAAAAGGATTGTAATTACCTGTATTTATGATGTCAGTCATTCTAATCATCAGACAATGATATGAACACAGTGAGAAAGACATCCCTCATACTCTCTTCTTCCTGAAATAGAGAAACTGTAAGAATTCCATCAGCTTGTCTGCCACTCCATGTGGAAATGGCCCATTTCTGACGACATCATGGCAGTTTTGATTTTTGGTTTTTGCGTTTATTTTGGTTTGGGTTTTTGCTTCAAGGTAGATCAACAGGTAAAATCTGGCCTCCCCATCCTTGTTGAATATCACTCTGGGCATCCCCTTCTTGTAAGACTTTCTCTCACTACCCCTGTTCTCTCAGCTAGGCAGTGCTCTGTCTTCCCACACTCAACCCCCTCCTCACTTCCTAACCATCCCCCTACCCAGAAATTCCAGCTGCCCCAAAAGTCTCCTAACATTTCCCAGAAAATTAAGTCGCCTGTGTTCTATGGCCTGAATGTTTATGTCCCCCTAGAATTCAAATGTTGAAACCTAATCCCCAAGTTGATGGCATTAGAAGGTGAGGTCTTTGGGAGATGATGCCGTCATGAGGGCTCCATCCTCAGGAATGAGTTTGGGGCCCTTATGAAAGAAGGTCTTGGCCGGGCATGGTGACTCACACCTGTAATCCCAGAACTTTGGGAGACCAAGGCAGGCAGACCATCTGAGGTCAGGAGTTCAAGACCAGCCTGATCAACAGGTGAAAGCCCATCTCTACTAAAAATACAAAATTAGCCAGGTGTGGTGGTGCATGCCTGTAATCCCAGCTACTTGGGAGGCTGAAAACCACTTGAACCCGGGAGGCAGAGGTTGTGGTGAGCTGAGATCATGCCATTGCACTCCAGCCTGGGCAACAAAAGTGAAATTCTGTCTTAAAAAAAAAAAGGCCTGAGGGAAGCTGTTCACCTCTCCTGCCATGTGGACGCCGAAAGAAGGCACCATCTTTGAGGAAGAGAACGAAACCTCACCAAACACCAAATCTATGGGCACTTTGATATTGAACTTCCTAGCCTCCAAAACGATGGGAAATAAATTTCTGTTGTGTCAAAGCACTCGTTCTATGTATCTTGTTAGAGCAGCCCACAGGGACTGAGATAATGAGTTAGTGGGAGAAAGGCACAGGACACCCACATCCTCCTCTTCCCATCCAAGTCACCCTAGCAGGGTGCCCATTCAGAGTTTTTTCAAAGACAAAGCCCTCAATCATTTTGCTCAAATAAAAGGGGTGGTCCTTTCATGAATTTTAGGTCCTATTATCCAGAGCTACTCAAAGAAAGCTGGGCACAATGGAAAGGGTGATATTTGTGAGTAGGAA
The DNA here is from genome assembly GCA_004027835.1 of Alouatta palliata. Classification (NCBI taxonomy): domain Eukaryota; kingdom Metazoa; phylum Chordata; class Mammalia; order Primates; family Atelidae; genus Alouatta; species Alouatta palliata. The sequence goes on along the minus strand of PVKV010021220.1, from coordinate 20,994 downwards.
TTTTTATTGCAGTGTCCACTAAAATCATCCATTAAAGGCACCTCCCTATTTGTTCTCAGAGGCCCAGGACTTTATTGCTTCCTCCTTTCATAGCAATCATTCTCAGGAATTAGAATTCCACAGCAATCTAAATAAAGTGGAATTTTAATTCAGAATGATTAGTTTATTTTGCCAAGTAAGAGCACCTAAAAAAAAAAAAAAACAACAACAACAACAACAAAACTACAAGTTCTTATCATCATTATTTCATTTATTTATTTACTTATTTTTGAGACAGAGATTCACTCTGTCGCCCAGGCTGGAGTGCAGTGGCATGATCTCAGCTCACTGCAACCTCCACCTCCCGGGTTCAAGAGATTCTCCTGCCTCAGCCTCGTAAGTAGCTGGGATTACAGGTACGCACCACCATGCTCAGCTAATTTTTGTATTTTTAGTAGAGACCATCACCATATTGGTCAGGCTGGTCTCAAACTCCTGACCTCATGATCCGCCTGCCTTGGCCTCCCAATGCTGGGATTACAGGCGTGAGCCACCGCGCCCAACCAACTTTATGTTCTTATTTTCCTCACATCAAAGACTGGTAAATCTTTGGTCCTAAACTGGCACTGGACCATAGACCAAAATCTGGGAACCATTGCTCTGGATATCAAGACGGTCAGCTAAAGCTGGGATCAGCCACCAACATTTTGCAGGTAATGGTCAATGCACCTTGGGTGCATTTCCTCATTCTGTCATTCCAGAGCAGTTAGGAAGAGTTCAGACAGTGGAGACAAATACTCCTGCATCCAAGGTTCAGCTCCCGCACCTGACAAGGGGTGACCCAAGTAGCTGAATCTCTTTAAGCTGCCATTGCCATGTCTGCAAAATGGAGAGAGAGCAAAAATTCACCAAGTTGTTAGGATTAAATGAGGATTAGCAAAGGGTCTTTGCTTCAACAAATTTATAACTATTAATATAACTGTTACTACACCTGGAGTGTCTATGAATGTGCCAGACATTTTCTAAGACCCCTGACTACCAGGTCTAGAGTCTCCATTTTGCCTTCAAGATTATACTCTGAAAGGGACCCACAAAAGGGTGGCCGGATACAGGGAAGCCAGAGTTAGGATAGAGGCAGATACTGGAGGCCAAGGAGATTATAGAGCAGTGATCTGCAACTTTTTTGGCACCAGGATCCGGTTTCATGGAAGACAATTTTCCATGGATGGAGTAGGGGAGGTGGGTTTCAGAATAAGACTGTTCCACCTCGGATCATCAGGCATTAGTTAGATTCTCATAAGAAGCATGCAGCCTGCGTCTCTCGCATGCGCAGTTCACAATAGGGTTTGCACTCCGATGAGAATCTAATGCCACCGCTGATCTGACAGGAGGCGCAGCTCAGGCAGTAATGCTCACTTGCCTGCCTCTCACCTCCTGCTGTGCAGGCCAGTTCCTAACTGGCCACAGACCAGTACAGATCCACAGCCCTGGGACCTAGAGGATTGAGAGTTAGGAAAAGAAAATAGAAAAAGAGAGGCCTCTCAGAGGAGGTGGAGTCTAAGGAAAATCTTACAAGACATAACACTAAAACAAAACAAAATTTTCAATCAGGCTTTCAGTTGAGAATCGGGTCATCCTGCCATGCCTACAATGTGCAGATTAAAGTCTGGCACACTAAACGTCGTTCTGTTATCCTGGGTCACCACGTTAACTGCTTGAAGAAATGGCTTTCCTCAAAGCAGTAATTTTCCTTTGCCTCCCTGGCTCTATTCTACATGAGCTGACCTAAGGAAATTCTTCTCTGTCACTTCTAACCTGAAGAAGATGACGCCGGACGAGGTGGCTCATGCCTATAATCCCAGCACCTTGGGAGGCTGAAGCAGACAGATCACTTGAGGTCGGGAGTTTGAGACCAGCCTGCACAACATGGTGAAACCCCATCTCTACTAAAAATTCAAAAGTTAGCCAGACGTGGTGGCACACACCTGTAATCCCAGCTACTCAGGAGGCTGAGGCAGGAGAATCGCTTGAACCCGGGAGGCGGAGGTTGCAGTGAGCAGAGATGGCGACACTGCACTCCAGCCTTGGTGACAGAGCGAGAGTCCGTCTCAAAAAAAAAGATGAGCTTTCAGTGAAAAAGGAGAGAGAAGTTGCAGCTGATAGTTTTCAAGAAATCCTGGGCATAGAGTATTTGAATGACTGAATCCCAAGAGCTACCTCGCTCCTGCCACTCACAGTGTGGTCCTCTGAGTCACAATATTGGCGTTACCTGGGAATTTGCTAGAAATGCAGAATTTTGGGCCCTGACCAGCAGTGGCTGAATCAAAGTCTGAATTTTGACAAGATCCTCAGAGGACTGGGAAATCCGTTAGAGTTTGGGAAGCCCTGCCCCAGTCCGATTTTTGGTGAAAAAAGACAACAGCTAGACTGGATATGACCATCGTCAGAGCCTTTGTACTGACTTGAAATTACTTTACCTTCATCTGATAGCATTCATTTCTTCTTAAAGGATAATAGTGATGGAACAGAGAGAACGGCTCTGCCCTAGAGGCGTTTGACTTAAAATTAGCCTATATTATGTTACAAAAGAACAATGGAGTTTAGAAACATTTACTTGGCTCTAGGCCCATGATCTTAGTTATATTTCCAAACAACCTGTAATTTCTGAAGCTTTTTGTTTGTTTTATTCTTCTTGGTATTATTATTATTTTTTACAGAGGAGAAAACTGGAACTCAGAGATATTAGGGGACTTGCTGGGTTCACACACTGTCAGTCCAGGGCTCCTTCCTCAAGCCGAGCAGCGCACCATTCACGACTGCTGAGAAGATGGTCCCACCTGCACCACTCAGATGGCCCGTGGCCCAGCACCAACCAACCGCAGAACCTGTGGCTCCTATTTCCAGACCCTTCGTTTCCATTCCCGTTACCAGCACCCTCGTTCAGCCCACAGTTCCTAAACTGCCAGACAGGCCTACTCCTTGCTGCTTTCAATTATTTGCCCTTTAAATCCATTTCACACACAGCCGTCCAAAGCCCAGCTTAGGATCCCCTCATGAACTAGTTCAGAGACACCAGAAGCCATCCACAGGGTCCCATCCCACAGACAAGGACTATGGGACTCATCCTTATATTCCTCACAAGCCTACTGGATGCCTCACAGAGTGGATAGGCTGAATACCAGGGGGTCCTAATGAACAAATGAGAAAAGCCACTACTGTCTCTGGGCAAGAGACAGAGGCAGCCAAAGAGGCATGACTGCGTAAGTGGACTGGAAGCATCCTGGTGGAGCAGAGGGCTGGAGCGGACTTGCTGGCCTATGATAGGAGGAACCAGACCAGGGCTCCCACTTCTTCCCGTAGCTGGGGAGCTCCAAGGGTGAAAAAATGAACGCTGAATGGCACCAGGAGGGAAGACAGGCGTCCTGGCTCAGCACGGAGAGAAGGGAGGCACTGACATTTGTGGAATCATGTAGGCATTGTGCAAGGGACTCCACATTTGGCACCTCTGATTTCCCAGGAACAGGACATTCTGAGGTCAGGATTAGGACTCACTTTTCACACGTTCAGACTGACGGTAGGTTAAAGATAATTGCCAAGGTCTTGCAGCCAGTCGTTGGTAGAGTCAGTTTCCACCCAGGTGCATCTGATCCAGACATTCTCTTTCCACTCTGCTGTGGCCCTAGATACCTGCAAGGAGACACCACAAGGTGAACCACCTCATCCTCTACTTGTTTTTATAGACGACTTACACATGTTTATGATATTCTCCTGAATGTGGCATTGTGTGCAAACACTTAAGACGTGGACATCAGAGGAAGACCACACCCCAAACCTCTAATTCCTTCCCACCACCTCGGGGGTAACATGGTATAGTGAGTGGGATGGTGATCCACTATGGGTCACCTCAATAGTGATCCATAAATATATGTCCCCAAAATATGGTGACCTCAAAACATATATTCAAATCCTAAGCATCAAAACTTGTGAATGTGATCTTATTTGGAAACCAGTGTTTGCAGACATAATTAGTGATCTCAAAATGAGATCATCCTGGATTTAGAGTGGACCCTAAATCTAATCACAGTGTCCTCATCAGAGAAACACAGAGACAGATTTAACACACAGAGATACAGGGGAGAAACCATGTGTAGACAGAAGCAGAGATGGGATTTACACTGCCACAGGCCAGGGAATGCCTACAACCACCAGATGCTGGAAGAAGCAAAGAAAGATTCTCTCCTGGAGCCTTCAGAGGGGGCACAGCCCTGCTGATTCCTTGATTCTAGACTTCAGGCCTCCAGATGACGAGAGACTGAAATCTTGTTGTTTTAAGCCCCTTAGGTTTTGGTAACTTGTTGTGGATGCCCTAGGAAACAAACTTACACCGAAACCAAGAATCTCAACAGGGGTGGTGGCTCACATCTATAATCCCAGCATTTTGGGAGGCAGAGGTAGGTGGGTCATTTGAGCTCAGGAGTTTGAAACCAGCCTGTGCAACATGGAGAAACCCTGTCTCTACCAAAAATACAAACATTAGCCAGGAGTGGTGGCATGTGCCTGTGGTCCCAACTATTTGGGAGGCTAAGGTGGTAGAGTCACTTAAGCCTAGGAGATGGAGGTTTCAGTGAGCCGAAATTGCACCACTGCACTTCAGCCCAGGTAACAGAGGGAGACTCTGTCTCAAAAAATAAAAAATAAAAAAAGAATCTTTTGTTTTATAACTGTCATCTAGAAAACTGTATTGGCACCAAGGGCCTATAAACCTATGCTCTCAATCCATTTGGCTTTGGATTGGGGAACCCAGATTTGAAAATCTATGTTTAGGGTATTGAGACATTTTAAGAACACACAGTCAGAAACTAATATATATAAACTAGGGCGGTTCATTTGCTACCTTTTTTTCCTCAAAAAAAGAAAATTCCTTTTCATGCAAATATTTTGCAGTGAATAGATAACACTGTTTAGGAATGAGGATTATCTGTGCTGTTCCTATCGTAGCCTAATTAACTTTTCTTTAATGTGTATTAAGCATACAAGAGATGAAATGAGAAAGAACAAACATGAAGAGTTTAGGTTTCACCCACAAATCCGTTTTGTAGCCTGCAATCTGGCAGAAAAGCCTACAAATCTCCCACTACATTTTTTTGGTGTAAACAATTTTATTTTCAGTCTTCTTTTCCTCTCTCCCTCATGCTAATAAGAAATTTTTAAAGCAATCATGAGCTAAAACCAAAGATAAGCAATAAGGCAGGCTTCTCCTAAAAGCTCTCCATTAACCCCTCTCTGGCCTCATTTTGAATCACTCTCTCTGAAAATTTGGCAGGAATCTATCACCCTGTAAATGGTGGTGAAGCGAGTGAGGCTCCTTCCCCAGTAATCCTCTCTGGAGGACTGCTGCTGTTTACCTGGGAGCGGAGGTAAAAAGCCCAGGACTCTACAACAGGTAGTAAGAAGGGAAATGTGTATCTCCAGGGTAGCCCTGGGCATGAAGCTGGCAGCCTCTGAGGTCAGAGACCCTGGGTGTGAATCCTGGCTGTGTCACATGATGGTATGGGCCCAGGCAAGTTGCTGGTTTTTTTTTTTTTTTTTTCTTAATTGACAAGTAAAAATTGTATATATTTATGATGTACAACGTTGATATATGCATACATTGTGGAATGCTAAATCACACTATTTAACATATGCATTACCAGGCTGGACATGGTGGCTCATGCCTGTAATCTTAGCACTTTGGGAGGCCAAGGCGAGCAGATCACTTGAGGCCAGGAGTTCAAGACCAGCCTGGACAACATGGTGAAACCCTATTTCTACTAAAAATACAAAAATTAGCCAGGAATGGTGGTGCAAGCCTTTGATCCCAGCTACTTGGGATTTTGAGGCAGGAGAAGTTCTTGAACCTGGGAGATTGAGGTTGCAGTGAGCCGAGATCATGCCACTGCACTCTAGCCCGGGCAACAGAATGAGACTCTGTCTCAAATAAAATAAAATAAAATAAAATAAAATATATATATATATATATATATATATATATATACACACATATATATAAACACACATATATATGTATATACATATATATATGTATATATATGTGTGTTACCTCACATACTTCCTTTTTTTGTGGTGGAAACATTTAAAAATCTACTCTCTTACATACTATATATGTTAACTGCAGTCACCATGATGTACAATGGATTTGTTGAACTTATTCTTCCCATCCAAGTGAAGAACTTTGCGTCCTTTGACCGACATCTTCCTAGTCTTCCCCCAGTGGTAACCACCATTCTACTCTCTATTTCTATGACTGACTTGTTTACATTTCACATATAAGTGAGATCATGTGGTATTTGTCTTTCTATGCTGGACTTATTTCACTTAATATAACATTCTCCAGGTTCATCCATGTCGTAGCAAATGATGAGATGGTCTTCTTTTTTAAGGCTAAATAGTATTCCATGGCATTTGTTCCATACCTTATTCATTCATCCATTGATGGACACTTTGGTTGACTCCATATCTCAGCTATTGTGAATAGTGCTGCAATGAACATGAGCATATAGACATCTCTTTGATATACTGATTATACTTCCTTCAGATAGTGGTAGGGGTGCTGGATCATATGGTAGTTCTATTTTTAATTTTTTGAGGAACCTCCATACTGTTTCCATCCACGCACGTTACTTAAGCCTCTCTGGGTCTTGGCTCCCTCCTTTGAAAAATGAGGAAAATGGATAGGTACAGTGGCTCACACCTGTAATTCTAGCACTTCGGGAGGCCAAGGCGAGTGGATCACTAGAGGTCAGGAGTTTGAAACCAGCCTGGCCAAATGGTGAAACCCTGTCTCTACCAAAATTACAAAAAAAATTGGCCAGGCGTGGTGGTAGACACTTATAATCCCAGCTACTTGGGAGGCTGAGGCAGCAGAATTGCTTGAACCCAGGAGGTGGAGGTTGCAGTCTAGCGTGGGCAACAGAGCAAGACTCCATCTCAAAAGAAAAAAAAGAATAAGAAAAATGAGGAAAATAACAGCATCCACCACATACGGTTTTGAGATAAATTAAATCCACATTGCCAAACCTTGTGGTCAATTATCAGTACTCATCATACTCAGCTTGTTAGCGCACTTGCTCCATTTGCTGTCAGAATAAGCACTCTCTCTGGTTTCCTCCTACCTCCTTCAGCTCCCCTCAGTGTCTGTCCTGTTCCTGTGTGTGAAGCTTGGAGTACTGAGAAGTTGGTTCTTGGACCTCACGTCTGCTCCCTCCTTTGTTGGTCATCTAGGTCTCTGACCTCAGGGACCACATTTCTGCTGATGGCTCCTAAATCTCAATCTCCAGCCTCCCCTCTGAGCTCCAGACTAGTTTATGCACTCAGCTCTGTCTATGACATCTACACCTGATGTCTAGTGAGCAGCACAAAGGCAGTACATCCACTCCAAATGCTTTTCCATCTCCAGACCAGCTCCTCCTTCAGGCACTCACGTAAGGAAATGGTACCCCTAGTTTGAGCTCCAGCCAAAAACTTAGATGACATTCCTGACTCTTCTCTTGCTCTCATACCACATTTAAGTCCATCAGCTATTCTGCTGCTATTATAACTCCAGAAAAGATCCAAAACCCACCATTTCTCACCTCCTCAAGTTCAGCTTCAAGCCATCATCATCTCTTCCTCAACTATTGCAGTAGCCTGTGAACCAGCCTCCCTGCCTCCTCCCATCCCTTCCCCAGCCTCTTCTCCACCAAGCAGGCAAAGCGATTCCTTCAAAGACAATGTCAAAATATGTCCCTGCTCAACAGTCTCTAGTGGCTTCTCCATTTCACTGGGATCTGGCCCTCGTCCCCTACCATGCATTGTGAAGCCCTTCCCAGGCTCAGGGCCTGTTGTTGACTGCCTACAAAGCAGACAGATACCTACCCAACAGAGAAACCTCCTCTGGGACCCCCTGGCCCCCTCTCTCATGCCCAGATTTATTTTCCTTCTTAGCACTCATCTCCTTGGCTTTATGTATGTATTCATTTATTGTCCAACTCCCTCCTAGAAGCAAACTGCACAAGAGCAAGGACTTGGTTTTATTCATTGTTGTGCCCTTGGTACCTGGAATGCTACTTGACACATCAGTAACTGCTGAACAACTGGATGAATGAATGAGGTAACCCATGTCAAGCACTCAGCATAGTGTGGCACACAGCATGTAAGTAGTAAATACTACCTGTTGCTGTGCTTGTTCTTATTTGTATTACTAATTATCATTTGTCCAGGAACTTTATATATATCCTGCCTTATCTCCTGGCTCTTCACCTGTTTTAGCTCCTTCACTGCCACGCCCAGTCTTCTCCACTGGGACTCTAACAACAATAAGAAGAAAGAAATAGAGATTACTATGGCAAGAAAGAATGTCTCTGGCTAAGCCTCCTACATTGTTACTGAGTCTGCTTCTGCCAGATACACACGAAAGGTGGGGTGAAGGTTGGACTCGATGGATGCCAGAATCGCCATTGAATGCCCTGAATATACTTTTGGGGCACCCACAATTCAAATAATCTCTTCTGTGATCTTTTTATAGACCAGACCAAACTTAAATATTTCTGCCTCCAATTATACCTCCCAGACTAACTCTACAAAGTAGCAAAGATTGCACTTTTTGTTCAGAAAACACAATCAACCTTCTCTGTAAGGACTATTATGCTATTTTGGAAACTGTACATTTCATATATTTAAATGTACACATTTAAATATATGAAATTTTGTGGGAAAAAGGTAAGCCCTGGGGAAATCAAGCCAAATAAACTTGTGCTGTTATTTGAATTGGAAACTGGGATATCAATCTAATTTGTTCTTGATCTCCATAACTGTTGAAATTTGTGCTAAATGTTCTGCATGGATTCATCAAAGAGGTGGGCACACACTCAAAACATCATTGTAAACATGTTTTAAAGACGCTGTCTACTCTCACGCCATTGATAAAGACATACCCAAGACTGGGCAGTTTACAAAAGAAACAGGTTTAATGGACTTATAGTTCCACATGACTGGGGAGGCCTCACAATCATGGCGGAAAGCAAGAAAGAGTAAGTCATGTCTTATATGAATGGCAGCAGGCAAAGAGAGGGAACTTGTTCAGGGGAACTCCTCTTCATAAAACCGTCAGATCTCATGAGACTTATTCACTATCACGAAAATAGCACGGGAGAGACTTGCCCCCATGATTCAATTACCTCCCCCGGGGCCGTCCCACAACACGTGGGAATTCAAGATAAGATCTGGCTGGTGACACAGCCAAACCATATCAAGCACTTACTGGAGTCTTTGGAAAACACTGGAGCAAGGACAGAAGCTGTTCTTTGCTTCTGAGATGAGGCCTCCAGCAATCAGCTCCTCCGGCCTGGTTGACAGCCAAGCCACCCCAAGATAAGAGCTATTAGTTGGCAATGTGCATGGATACCTGTTATGTGCAGACAGCTCTGGTGATGGAGCCAATGGGGTTAGTGTCAGGCTTAAGCCAAACACCCATCTGTGGCCCCAGTGCTGTGGGAGGGAATTGGAAAGTTACTGAACCAAAGCCTAAGAGGACTGAGTCTCAGTCCAGAGCCAGCTGAGCCACTATCCACCCTAAGGACAAACACTCTTTTGGAGACAAACTGGCAGGATTCTTAGACAGAAGGCGACAAAATCACTGACTCAGGGAAACCAGACCCTCTCTGGAGGGGCTAAGCCTTTTAAGACATGACTGGAACATTCTTGGGTGAGGCAGTTCACTGAAAAACAAACAACTTAACAGTTATTCTCCATCCAAAACAGGTCTCCCTGTGAGCAGCCCGGCCATGGCCTCCACCTCGGGTCTGGTCACACCTGAAGGCTCTTCCTGAAGCTCCTGTCTTTACCTTGGCCATGTGGACCACATCCTGGTTTGTCCCAATTCCTGACCTGCCCCTGATCTTGCTCCTGCCTGCCTGCTGCCCTACCTCAGTCCAAGTGGGGACTGCCTTCCAAAACAATCCCTGTCTCAGTCCACCATAGGTGGTGATAGGGTCACCACCTATCATGCCCAGTAGTCATGGTGACAACATGACCCCCATCCCCTGACTCATCTGATTGCATCAGCGTGAGCACCTGACCCACACTAGACCACTCAGGCTCTCTTTTGCTGACCTATAGACCTGGGAGAAAAGGATCTAATATCTAAGCTCAGACGCTATGGGATAGGCACTGGACCAGACAAGCAAAGGCATCCTGCACCAGACGCCAGATGTTCCGAGGTCAGGTGCCCACCCTGGCTCAATCAGTTGAGAAAGGCCCTCTGGCACCCGGAGATGCTGGCTGTGCCTCTTCCCATGGGAAGGAGGAGAAGAGTATGTAGCTGAGAGAACTGGTTTTAGAATTAGAGAGACCTAACATCCCATTTCTACCATTTTCAGCTGTGCAGAAGTACAGGCCTTCCCAATGGGTGACTATGAGTACTTTTCCATGCTTCTATTTTCTGGCAATAGGTAGTGAGGTCCAAGGACTCAGCCCTGCCAGGCCAGCCCCTCCACACACACAACTGCCAGAGAAAGGGGTTGTGCCGGAATTCAACTTCCCATGGGAAAAGGCACGGCTAGGGTCTCCAGGTGCCAGACAGAGGGCCTTTGCCAACTGATTGAGCCAGCGCAGGCACATGGCCTCTGAATATCTGACACCTAGTCGCAGGGTGCCAGGCAACCGAGCCCAAGGTGCTTATTCTCCTGGGCAAAGCCAGCCTTCCCTATGAAAGCAGAGATCCTGGGTGTGTCCCTCCAGTGGAACACAACCCCCTGGTGTGTGCAGCTGTGCCCCAGTCCAAGAACAACTCACCACAAGATGTAGAGAGAAGAGGAAGCACATGCAGACACACAGAGTTTTGAAAACCTAGTCAGGAAAAAGCAAATGTATAAGATATCTTATTGATAGTTTTATATTGATTACATGTTGCAATAATAATAATGTCTTGGATACATTAAGTTAAACAAAAAATACATTCAAAATCAATTTCCCATCTTTTTTTTTTTTTTTTTTTTGAGATGGAGTCTTGCTCTGTCACCCAGGCTGGAATGCAGTAGTGCAATCTTGGCTCACTGCAACCTCCGCCTCACAGGTTCAAGTGATTCTCCTGCCTCGGCCTCCTGATTAGCTGGGACTACAGGATTCCACCACCACACCCAGCTAATTTTTGTATTTTTAGCAGAGATGGGGGTCCACCATGTTAACCAGGCTGGTCTTGAACTCCTGACCTCAGGTGATCCGACTGCCTCAGCCTCCCAAAGTACTAGGATTACAGGCATGAGCCACTGTGCCCATCCTGCTTTACCTTTTTAATGAAGTTACTTGTGATAGGCTAAATAATGGTATCCAAATATATTCACTTCCCAAGCCCTGGACCTGAGACCATCATGTTGTATGGCAAAGGGGTCAATATTCCCTTATATGGAAAAAGATAACACTGTCTATAAACACTGGTGCCAGGACCCCAGTATTGCCTATAGTAGCTGATTATGAGTTGTTGAGTTGTCCTCTATCGGGGAAAGAGAGTACATTTGGGATTGTAGCTGGAGTAGCTGAGCCTTGTTAGGCAGAGGCATCTTTGAAAATTTATACATATGGGATGATGTATACTTGTGTTACAGAGCAGGCTGCCATGTGTAAGACATCTGTTCAGTTTTCTGCTTGGCCACTTCTCCCTGGGACACCCAATAGTCATGACGGACAACATGGCCCCATCCCTTGACTCACCTGATTGCATTAGGATGGGAACCTGATCCAAACTGGACCACTCAGAGTCTCTTGTGTTGACATAGAGACCTGAGGGGAAAAGGGACCTAATATCTAAACTCAGAAGCTATGGGTTGGGCATTTTCTACTCCCATCTGGACCAGACAAGCAGAAGATGACAGGCAGGAGGTCAGGGGCATAGTGATTAGAGATGCAGGGCGAGTCCTGACAACAGCTGAGTCTCTAGTACCAGTTCCTTCCTGAGGCCACTTTGCCTGTGCCTTGGGTTCTGTGAAACATACTATATCTTCATAATATATCCCTCTTTTCAGCGTAGGCTAGTTTAAGCTGATTTTTCTTAGATTCTACCAAAATAATTCGACTGAAAGACCTTCTCATAGATTAGTTGTGAGAAACTACTATACTTGATATGAAAAGTAGGTTGGAAACAGTGCAGTGCCCTAGAGAGGCTAGCTGTGCAATTGTGATCAAGGCAGCCCCCATCACTGCTTTAGCGGTGACTCTGACTGCTCCAGCTTTGAGGAGCCCTGACCCCACTGTCTCTTCTCCAAAGCCTGTAGCACAGGCCCCTGTCCCAAACTATCCCATTTCCTCATTGCTAAGAAACCATTCACACAGCTGCTCTCCTTCCAGGAATGCTTTGCCTTTTCTTCTCTCTCTCCCTCCCTTTTTTTTTTTTTTTAACAGAGTCTCATTCCTTTGCTCAGGCTGGAGTGATGCAATCATAGCTCACTGTAACCTTGAACTCCTGGGCTCAAGTGATCCCCCTCCTTTAGCCTCCCAAAGTGCTGGGATTACAGGCATAAGCCTCTGCACCTGGCCCTTCCCTCATCCTTATGGATCTATGGATCAGAACTAGCTGTCTGAGTTCTAAATACACAGTTCCACAGTCTTATCACCTAGTACCCTCATTGAACCCCTGAACTCACTCTTCAAGTTCCCCTTTCTCTCTAGACCACCAGTGTTTTGGCTTCTGCTGGGATGCCCCTCCACTGCAATGGGCTGTGGGATTCCCTGCAAGGTTCTTTGCTAGAACTTGCACTCAATTAGCTGGGTGCGGTGGTGGCCCCCTATAATCCCAGCTACTTGGGAGGCTGAAGCAGGAGCATTGCTTGAACCTGTAGGTTTCAGTGAGCCAAGACTGTGCCACTGCACTCCAGCCTGGGTAACAAAGCAAGACCCCATGTCAAAAAAAAAAAAAAAAAAAAAAAAAAACTCAGTTGTAGGTCTCACAGCAGGATCAGCCCTTTGAATGTTGCCATTTCTTCCTTGCCTTCTCAAATGAGGATTCTACCAGCCCTTCTAGGTTTGTTTAGCTTCTCTTTAAATCCACTGATGAGATCAGAAAAAGGTTGGTTTGATTTCTATCACACTGAGCTTCTACTGAGAGATCGTTTTTCCGGGGTTAGAGGTACTGTGTGAAATACTATACGGATAGAATACTATAGGTGCATAGGAAATATATAGTCCATATAATGACAGGTTCTCTGAACAGCTTGCATAAGACTCTCCCAGAGTGCTTGTGAACACACAGCTCCCCAGAACCTACCCCTGTTCCACCATCTGAATCACAATCTCTGGGTAAGGGCTGAGACTTCGCATTTTAAGCATACTAAATTTAAAATGCCCTCGCATGGTGATTAATATTTTTTCTCATGTATTTCTGGGTTGGAGTACCAACTTTGCTGCTTGTTAGTTGTGAGATCTAAGACAGTTTGCTTAACTTTTGTGTTTATGCTTCTGTTTTCCTGCTTCCCTACCCCCAGAAAATAATAGTAGCAAATTCATGGGATTACTTTAAAGATAAAATGAGACAATGAGACTGTATCCTGTGATCTTGCTAAGTTCATATATTAGTCCTGGTAGCTCTCCTGTTGAAGCTTTGAGATTTTCTGTGCAAACAATCTCATCATCTGTGAACTAAATACTTCTTTCTCTCCACTGTATATGCCTTTTATTTCCTTTGCTTGCTTGATTGCATTGGCTAGGACTTCCACTCTGGTTGGTGTTGGACAGGAGTGATGAGAGCACTCATCTTGCCCTGGTCCCAGTCTTAGGGGATCATGTTTGGTTTGCACAGCACTTTTTGCCCTGCACTTTGCACCATGCCTGGCACACAGTAGCCACTCAAAAGAGATTGCTAAATGAATTAAAACAAAGTTAACCAATTTATATAGAGATAAAAATGACACTGGTTCCATTAGCAACATGATCCAATCAATCAAATTACTGAGTCACAAGTAAAATTATGAAATAAAGTAGGGGGATACCATCTTGAAATCAGGAACACTTTCAAGCATAAAAATCTTCTGGTTAGGAGGTAAAGAAACTTAGGGATAAGCTACATGCTAAATATAAATTAATATAATATAAATATAATATAAAAGATATTATATTATAAGAAATATAATATAAACATGCTAAATATAAGGTAAAATAGGGGCTGGGCACAGTGGCTCATAGCGGTAATCCCAGAATTTTGGTAATCCCAGAACTTTCGTAATCCCAGAATTTTGGGAGGCCAACTTGGGCAGATTAACTGAGATCAGGAGTTTGAGACCAGCGTGGCCAATATGGGGAAACCCCGTCTCTACTAAAAATACAAAAAATTAGCCAGGTGTGGTAGTGCACACCTGTAATTCCAGCTGCTCGGGAGGCTGAGGCAGGAGAATTGCTTGAACCTGGGAGGCAGAGGTTGCAGTGAGCTGAGATCACATTACTGCACTCCAGCCTGGGCAACAGAGTGAGACTCTGTCTCAAAAAAATAAGAATAAAAGGTAAAATCGCACTACTTGTTTGATGAATTGATACCTACTAAAATATAATTAACACTGAAAACAGAAAACAGATTTGACTAGAATGCAGTAACAACTTAAAGTACGATTGTTTGTCTACCTTTTCCCTGGGATAGTGAAGCCTGAGAAGCAAGAGAATCTGATTTCCACATATTATCAAAATGCTAAAGATGTCCAATTAGTATTAACTATATAATGGAAAGGATAACACACTTGCCAGCTTGGAGATTAAACATAAAAACTAAAACACTCAACTCCAAACGTATCATTTAGTGTCTATTACTGCCTTTACGGATGCAGGTGGTGGAGGGTGAAAGGAGATGTAACAGTACTCTAAATCAGCGGTCCCCAATCTTTTTGGCGCCAGGGACCAGTTTCACAGAAGATAATTTTTCCACAGACTGGGGCGGGGTGGTTTCGGGATGATTCCAGCACATTACATTTACTGTGCACTTTATTTCTATTTTTATTACATTATAAGACATGATAATTATATAACTCACCATAATGTAGACTCAGTGGGAGCCCTGAGCTTGTTTTCCTGCAACCAGACGGTCCCATCTGGGCGTAATGGGAGATAGTGACAGATCATCAGGCATTATATTCTCAAAAGGAGCCGACAACTGAGATCCCTCACATGTGCATTTCACAATAGGGTTCAGGCTCCTATGAAACTCTAACGCCATCGCTGATCTGACAGGAGGCGGAGCCCAGGTGGTCACGTGAGCGATGGGAGTGGCTGTAAATACAGATGAAATTTCACTTGCTCCCCCGCCATTCACCTCATACTGTGTGGCCCAGCTCCTAACAGGCCACAGACCTATACCTGTCCATGGCCCAGGGGTTGGGAATCCCTCCTCTAAATAGTTTCAAACTCAGTAAATGTAATATTTTGTGGTAGATATCAGACTTATACACTAGAAATAGAAGGGAGTACAGCCCTGACTGACTGCCAAAATATAAAATGGAAGAGAAGAGCAAGAAAGCAGGGGCAGTGACTGGGAAAGGAAGCAAGAATATGAAGGCTCTCCGTACAGACCTCAATGCCAGTGTTTTAATCCCAAACAGCAGTGGCCCCGAGCAGTATGCCCCAACAGTTTATGCCTCACTGCCTGATTAGAAAGAGATAAATGTATTTTATTACCTGATTCTTATATAGTTAAATAGTATCTCTTTTAGATGGTTGAAAATTAAAAAGATTTTGAATAGGTGTCAAGGATAATAACGTAAGCTTTATTATTACTATTATTATTATTATTTTGAGATGGAATTTCGCTCTTGTTGCCCAGGCTGAAGTGCAATGGCATGATCTTGGCTCACTGCAACCTCTGCTTCCCAGGTTCAAGAGATTCTCCTGCCTCAGCCTCCTGAGTAGCTTGGATTACAGGTGTGCGCCACTATACCCAGCTGATTTTTGTGGCCAGTGTGGTCTCAAACTCTTGATCTCAGGTGATCCACCCGACTCGACCTCCCAAAGTGCTGAGATTACAGGTGTGATAAATATTTTCAATTACAGGCATTCTATCTTATTCTGGTCATTTAAACAAAACAATCAGAAGTTGAAGAAAGAGGGGAAAAGGAAAACGAAAAGTAGCTATATTTTAGTTTTAGTTGCAGCTCTTCATTCCATTCTTCTCGTTAAGCATTGCCAGAGCTCAGGTTTGCAGAGCCAGGATGAATTACAAATCTGCTCACCTTTTATGTTGTATCATTACGAGCCAAATATAAGTCAGCAAATCATCAAATGCTTACCTGTATAAAGTACATTACTTCAAGAATCTCAAAAGTCAGCTGGTGGTGGCGTCATTTCTGAGGGGCACAGGCAGAATCTGTTCCAAAGCTCACTCTTGTTTTTTAGGTCACTTTTCAGAGGAAGGAGTGAGTTAGTAGTTACCAATACTCAGTACCACCAGATTACACAGTTGCCCTGGCAAGAGTCTCTCTAAATGGTTTTATTCTCTAGCAGTTACAGACAAATCAAAATTCATCAAAGTGCATAAGGTATATACCTGTGCTCTGATTTAAGCTGCCTCAAATTCTTTCCTCGGAATAAAAGGGGACTCAGAAAAAAGCTTGTGTGAAATGTATCTGCTGTCAATTTTTCTTTTGATTTACTTTTATTTTTTCAACATATAAAACAGGAAAGTTTCCAAGGCCAAAATTTGATTCTAAGGTACATTCAGAGAAAGCATCATTCCATCCTGATTCCAACCTGTTCTCTTCCTTCTCTCATAAACATTTAATTAATTTTTGGTTTATCCTACCACTGTGTCTTTTCACAAATATAAGCACATTCACACACACACACACACACACACACACACACACACACACACATTCATATTTCTCTCCCTTTTTGCCCCCAAAATAGCATACCATTTTATGGTTTGGCACCTTGCTTTTCTCACTTAACAAAATATTCTAAAGATTATTCCATATCAGTATGTAGAATTCTTCCCCATTCCTTTTTACAGCACACATTTTGAAGCATCTGTGTGGTCCCTTTAAAAATATTATTAAGGAAGTCATTAAAAGTGAGAACTATAACTCTTGGCAGAATTTAGCTAGCTAATTCTAGCTTATCTACAGCAAACGACAGTTTCAGGATCATTTACCCATTCCCCTCACCTCCTACCTCCACTTCTGGCATGTGCTGAGAGTACAGAAACTGACTTTAATAATTAGCCCAGGCAAATTATACTTAGGCTTTGGGCTGGAATAGCAAAAGTAAAACTTAACAATTGGGAGGAAGCAAATATTTCTCTTTTTGCTCTCTTGGAAGATGGCAACTTGGCAGAAATCATGACTTTATCAGGATGATGTTTATATGAACACAATAAAATAGGCTGAAATTGTAGACTTCCCCTTACCACATCCCCAATGAGCCATGGAGCAAAATTACTCAAGGCCCAGATATAGAACTGTGAGGCTTAAATTTATACCTAGTCTACCCTATATTGGAGGGTTGTGACTCAAAACTAGATATCAATCTTTAGGACTAAGTCTTCTATCAAAATTATTAAATAAGTTGGCTATACTAAATACATGATATAGGATAATTGCATGGAATCAATGAAGATAACCCTGTTGGGTCAAGCTTACACAAATCAATCAATATGGCATCTACTCCCAAACCATGCTCACGGCTACACTCCCAACCTGATGTCATAGGGTTCCTCAAGTCAAAGTGGTCTGAGTTACAGAGTTCTAGAACTGGATAACCTTAAATATGATATTTTATTTTGCCCTTTGAAGCAGATGTTTCTTGGCAAGGGGTAGGGAGGTTACTTGAATCTATTGATTTAAGATCAAATTCAGGGAAAAAAAGGTAAATTAGACATGTATGTAACTTTTAGTCTTTCTGCATTAACTCCTTTAAAAAATTGGAATTAATAATTTTAGGCTCCAAAAATGATATTGCTGGTCATTTGCGAAATTGTTTTGCAAAGAGTAACTTTTTCCATGCTCTGAAATTAGAGCTAGTTTCCACTTCTAGTAGCATTTCATACATATTTCTTAAAACTATTCTTTAAATAAACTTATATATGCCCATTGCGTTAAACACAGAAAAGTATACAAAGGAAGGAATAATCAGCCATATTCATACCACTCAGTAATAACTATCTACTGTGAATAGTTGAGCATATTTTCTTCCAGCATTTTTTTCTATATGTACATATTTTTTTCTTACACTATTTAATGTAGAGTTTGTAAATCTTGTAATGATCTTTGACCAAAAGCCATCAAGTCTAAGACTTTTTAAGCAGAAGATAAAGCTGTACCTTCAAAAAGAAAACACCCAACAATTTGGGGATGTCTTTTTGGCTTCTGAGTAATTTTAAAAAATCTCCTACTCATTCTTATCACTTGCATTCTGAAATTATATTTTCAAACAACAAAGTTTAAAAAGAGAGGCCAGGCATGGTGCCTCGCGCCTGTAATCCCAGCACTATGGGAGGCGGAGGCAGGCAGATCAAGATGTCAGGAGATCAAGACCATCCTGGCTAACAGGGTGAAACCCATCTCTACTAAAAATACAAAAATTAGCTGGGCATGGTGGCACATGCCTGTAGTCCCGGCTACTTGGTAGGCTGAGGCAGGAGAATCACTTGAACCTGGGAAGTGGAGGTTGCAGTGAGCTGAGATTGTGCCATTGCACTGCAGCCTGGGCAGCAAGAGCGAAAACTCCATCTCAAAAATAAAATAAAATAAATTATATAAATAAATAAAAAGAGAGAGAGAAGGCAATATTTCACGTTTGGGTCAAGACGGCTGGCAGGCCGGCTACTGCAGCATGAGACAGGTGCCTGGATGGTATCTGAAAATGGTATTACAATGCTGCAGGTCAAGAAATGGGTAAACATGAGATGAGACGATGTACACAAGGATAAAGACGTAAAGGAAGCTGTAAGAGGAGTTTCTAATGGCAGGACGTTTCGCGTCAGAACACTGGATCTGACTCTGAGACAGCAGATCTTGCCTTAAGAGCAGCGGACCGAACACGAAGAGGATAAATTCTACCTTGAACCGTATCTGAAAGTGCTTATTTGGGAAAGAAAAGACTGAGAAGAATGGTCAAAGGAGTCATCACGTATTTGATGTCTGTGGATGCAGCGGTCCTCCAAGTATTTTTATGAAGATGGTAAAACCTGAAACATAAAATTTAAGAATTATTTTGTCTGCAAATGTTTTACTTTAAATAAATGTCTATTGTAATCATTAAAAAAAAAATAAAATAAATAAAAAACGGAAAGAGAGAGGAGCCAAAAACTCTCTTTGAAATCTGTTTCAGATTTTGACTGTGACAGAAAAAATAAATGTCTCATTTGTTTCCATGTTGCCATAGTGTTACTGAAATTCATAGGCCTTTAAAATCTAAAAAGGGCTCTTTGCCATAGTCAGAGATGACACTTCCAAATCACTCGTTTGAAAAATACACTTTAGAACACTCAAACAAGGATAATGACTTTTCACCGGTCCACTGGAATTTTCTCACCATTGCCCCTGAAGACCAAAGGTGTGCGTTTGCATCAGGCAGCCAGGGCTGTGGCGGTCCTTGTCCAGAGACCAGTGAAAGGAAACTGGACTTGATGGGGATCGATCTAGGACCTCATCAATCCCACATTCTCGACAAAGGTCAGTGTAATTAGATTGCTCTAAGTAAAATGAATCAGCCTATGAAACCTAGAATAACAGAATGATAAACGGTGAGGTGATATTTGCTTTAGAAAAGAACTCTTTCCCAGAGAATTTCTTTAAATAACAAGCTCCTCTTTTGTATATTTAAGTAAGATTCAAATATATTTAAACACACCTTTCAGGAACTTGCTCCTGAAGACAGTCCTATTCACATTAACCTCCTATTTTGCTGGGAAATCTTTTAAATACAGCATTGCTATGTAACACATTTAACACAATAAATACCTACCAAAGTTAATTTTTTTAAAGAAATTAAGATCTTTATTACTGCACTATAATGTCTCATGACATAAATATTACACAGCTTGGTATTTCTTTTTTTATATATATATTTTTTAAATTATACTTTAAGTTCTGGGAAACGTGTGCTGATCTTGCAGGGTTGTTACATAGGTATACACATGCCATGGTGGCTTAGTTTAATTTTAATTAGAGGGAATGTAATTTGAGATTACATCAGAGCTACAAGGAAAATCAGCTTCCTATTTCTCAAGGCCTGTTCAAATTGTGTGGAATTTCAAAAAGGAATTTTAAAAGGATGTAAAATATGAAAATATTTATTTATTTATTATATATTTTGAGACAGAGTTTCGATCTTTTTGTCCAGGCTGTAGTGCAATGGTGCAATCTCTGCTCACTGCAACCTCTGCCACCCAGGTTCAAGCGATTCTCCTGCCTCAGCCTCCCGAGTAGCTGGGATTACAGGAATGCACCACCACGCCCAGTTAATTTTTTGTATTCTTAATAGAGACCGGGTTTCTCCATGTTGCTCGGGCTGGTCTCGAACTCCCGACCTCAAGTGATCCACCTGCCTTGGCTTCCCAAAGTGCTGGATTATTTATTATTATTATTTATATAT
Source organism: Alouatta palliata (assembly GCA_004027835.1). Taxonomy (NCBI): domain Eukaryota; kingdom Metazoa; phylum Chordata; class Mammalia; order Primates; family Atelidae; genus Alouatta; species Alouatta palliata. The sequence goes on along the minus strand of PVKV010021220.1, from coordinate 417 downwards.
ATATATATATACTTTTTATTGCATTTTAGGTTTGGGGGTACATGTGAAGAACATGCAAGTTTGTTACATAGGTACACACATGGCAGTGTGATTTTCTGCCTTCCTCCCCATCACCTATATCTGGCATTTCTCCCCATGCTATCCCTCCCCAACTCCCCAACCCCACTGTCCCTCCCCTTTTTCCCCCGGAAAGACCCCAGTGTGAGATGCTCCCCTCGCTGTGTCCATGTGTTCTCATTGTTCAACACCCGTCTATGAGTGAGAATATGCAGTGTTTGGTTTTCTGTTCCTGTGTCAGTTTGCTGAGAATGATGGCTTCCAGGTTCATCCATGTCCCTACAAAGGATGCAAACTCATCGTTTTTGATGGCTGCATAATATTCCATGGTGTATATGTGCCACATTTTCCCTGTCCAGT
>PVKV010021219.1:0-38046 GCA_004027835.1 Alouatta palliata | reverse complement strand
CCTCCTGGGTTCAAGCAATTCTCCTGCCTCAGCCTCCCGAGTAGCTGGGACTACAGGCACGTGCCACCATGCCCAACTAATTTTTGTATTTTTAGTAGAGACGGGGTTTCACCATGTTGACCAGGATGGTCTCGATCTCTTGACCTCGTGATCCACCCGCCTCGGCCTCCCAAAGTGCTGGGATTACAGGCGTGAGCCAGCGTAATTGTTTTTAGCAGGCAAAAAAAAAGAAAGCCCAAAATATTTCACTGACAAGTGAATAAGTTGTGTTGTGCTTACAGAATAAAATAATGTAAAATAACTGTTAAAAACACATGTACTAGATGTACACATATCAACATGGATAATTGTCAAAATGCAACCAGACTTTCCTAAAGTTAATAATGATCATTGCAATGTTAGTATTTTGTGGGATAAAGCATCCTGATTCTATTTTACCACTTCAGAACAGCATGACCAAATGGGCAGCCACTAACCAAATTTTTGGGTGGCAACTTACCTCTAAGACTGAGGCAGAGAGAAAATTTTTACATGCATACGTTTTACTTTTCCACTTTATTTTGAAGTCTTAAAAATCAAAGTTTCCAAACCTAAGAGCATTACCAACATTTGGTATTCAGTTGAGTGTCTACCACTAAAATTCTAACAAAGGATGACCTGAATTACTTCCATGTCATTAGCATTCTGTTTGCTTCCATAATGATTTCTGTGTGATTTTATATTCAGAAGCCCAATTGCATAGATTATAAACACAAAATTGATTAGAAAAATGCACTACAAAAAAGTCTATTTTCAGTAGATAAGACCATGATTACTTTTCAAAATGCTGTTTTAAAGTATAGCATATAAACTAATGATATTCTTTTTCAGTACACATTTTTCTACATATATGATAAAAAATCAAAATGTTTATTTAAGATGGAAAGAGCAGGATAATTGGCACAGTGTCTTCTTTCCTGAGGTTTTTGAGTTCTAAAACTGCTCAAGACATTTTTAGCTTGGGGCTTTAACAAGCATAAAAGGTCATTTATCCAAGGTCATTATAGCCAACTTCCATGGGAGGATAAGCAGTCATGTAGAAATTATTTAAATGACCACAGAAGCGTATGCCAATTTAGCTTGGTGTTTTGCATGATCCCAATTGACCACTTTTCTACACATTATAGCAATACTTCAGAAAGCTGACCTTTGTTGGAAAGGTGATACATTTTTATTTTCAAACTCTGTTAGGCAACCAAAAAAGGAAGCACTATTATCACCACAAGCATATGTGTACACACATGCACACATGCACATGCACACACACACGTGCACGTGCACACACACACACACACACACCCCTCCTGAAAGATGCACAGCTTATTTTAAAGCTTGAACATAAGATTCTCTTATCCTATTTAAGGCAGTATTAGAAAAAATTATCTCTGTATATGGTTCAAAGCTGTAGTTGATTAGGTGTGTGCCACTACACGATTTTTTTCTCTCAATTCAGAAACAAGACCAAAATTTACTACCTCTTCTAGGTTTCTAGTGAGGATAAAAGTTTAACGTTTTATGTATTTCATCTAGCACAGTGGCAAGCAATATTACATTCTTGAAAAGACATGAGTGTTTTTTGATAGGGCTTGCACAAAACACTAACTAATAATGATAAATATTAACCAAACATTTCTTCTGACTCTTAAACACAGATTACTTTAATAACATTACTTAACTCTGACTATGTATTAGGCACTATGGTAAATGAATAAGAAATAGTTTGTGACTGGGCGCAGTGGCTCACATCTGTAATCCCAACATTTTGGGTGGCTGAGTTGGGAGGATCTCTGGAGCCCAGGAGTTCAAGACCAGCCTGTGCAACATGGCAAAACCCTATCTCTAGAAAATTATGCAAAAATTAGCCAAGTTTGCTGGTGCATGCCTTAGTCCCAGCTATTCAGAGGCTGATGTGGGAGGATTGCTTGAGCCTGGGAGGTCAAGAATGCAGTGAGCTGTGATTGAGCCACTACATTCCAACCTGGGCAAAAGAGTGAGAGCCTATCAAAAAAAAAAGAAAAAAAAAAAAGAAATAGTTTGAGTCATCAAGAAATACAATGTCTAGTAGGCAGGAAACAAATAGACATAATTGTAATATAATTAATGGTAAGATATAGAAATTTTCCAAGTGCAGAGAAACTTAATCCAACAAAATGATAGATGGAAATTTTTAAAAAGAAGATTAACACTCAACAAGTTGAGTATCAAAGGATAAATAAGAACGAGTCAGTATTTTTTCATTAACTGAGAAAGACCTACCAGGCAGAGAGAACAAGCTTAAGCTTAGGTTTGAGAAACAAATTCTTTAATTGGGTAACAAGTACAAGAAGTAAAATGTCAGGCACAGATGGTGGAGATGAGGCTCTTGAGATGGGCAAGGGCCAAGACACAGGGACCTCATATGATATGGGCAGAAAACAAGCACTGTTAGATGGATTTTTTTCTAAGGTCACATTTATTTTAGATGGCTTTTTCTGGTTGGTGGCTAGATTTCAAAATGGTCAAGACTGGAAAATGGAAGGCCAATTAGGGAGCTATGCTATAATAGAAGTTCAAATGAGAGACAATGAGAGTCTCAAGGAGGAGGGATAGTGAGTTACAGTGAGATTCCAGGAATATTTAGGAAGTTAAATTGTAAGGATAGGATGGGTAGGTTACGGAAGAAGGCTAAGGCGACTCAGGTTTCATGTTGGGTGGCTGGGCAGATGAAGATTACCTAAGCACAGATCTGCATTGCAGATGAAAGAGAGAGACAGAGATAGAGAAAGATTGGGGCAAAGAAGATGATGAGTTAAGTTTTAGGAGCCATGGGAAAATCAGAATGGCAGATTTTGAGGTCATCAGCATATGCTCAGCTTTAAAAAAACAAAGAAAAATAGATGTACTTTCAAAAAGAATTCAGAGTTAGAAGGGGTTCAAAGGGAAAGTGGTTTGAGCAGAACTCTGGAGAAAGTATGTGCTGAAAAAAAATAGCACATAAAAGTGGGTCAAGAAAAAACAGAGAAGAGAAGCCGAGTCCTCTTACAAATCCTAGAAAAGAGAAATTTTAAGCAATCAACAGCCATATATTTAATGAAGCTTCACTCTAAAACAATACACATTCTCCACACTTTTTCAGAGGATTTTATAATGTCATTTTAATTCACCTGAAAATAAACAGTATTTATCTATCTTTTCATGCCTATCTCCAAGAGCATGAATACCACCATATTACAAATATAAAGGACACATTCTGTACCCCCAACATATTTTTTAAACTACTTTTAAATTTCTTATAGAGGTAAAACTTAAGTGAAATGCTCTCCTAATACCTATCCAATCCCTGTAATCTTGTAGAAAATTACATGTAGCCTCACATGGAATATAAATTCATTGTGTGCATAAAGAAAGAATCAGAGAGTCTGAAGTATACATTCAACTGAAGATCAGAAATGAACATTTTAAAAAGACTCTTTATAAAAGGAATGGAAAGAATTTATGAAATCTTTAGCAGGTCATGATGTGTGTTTGTTCAGTAGAGACTGAGTGTCTTCCTTTTGCCAGGGACTATGCTGATGTCTTCTGGGGACAACACAAGCTCAGCATTCCAATGTCTCACAGACGGGGGAGGCCATAGAGAAGGAAGCAAATTATTACCATTCACAGAAGCATGCACAAAGTGCTATGGGTACTCAGGGGAAAAAATGCCCAAGTCATATTTTGATATTAATCCAATTATCAGCTTTAAACAGGACAATATACCAGCAATTTTGCTTCATAAATTAAAGTAACATGCTATATCAAAACTCCTAATCATGAAAATGTATTTTACTCATTCTCAGCTTGTTCATTAGTTTTCCCATTTAATAAACAGCTTTTCATTTTGGTTTGGTTTGAGTAGGCTTGAGCTTGGCTCTCATCTTCCTAAATAGTGCAACCAGGATTGCAGTTAACATTTAGAAAGAGAAGCTGGTGTTTGTTTATGGAAGGAAATAACAGAACATCTGTAACTGTTGTAAAATTTAAAGGGAAAAATGTTGCTGAGAAAATGCAATTTGGTGTGTGTTTTATCTCTTATAAACCAATGGAGATCAAATTAACATGTTTAAAAATTATATGTGGAGTATTTCTACATAAAAAGTTGTAAAAAAAACACAGAAAAATTACTTTCAAACTTCTTATGTTTTTTTCCTTGCCTCCATGAACAGAACAAGTACAAAAAGCTATTTTTATGAGTACTCTCCATACTGGGGGTAAATGCTTATTTTTTCTTGAAATGTCAGTATCTTATCTGTATATTTTCTACTTTGTTATGAAAAAAAATGACTGTCCTACAGATTTTCAAGTCTTGTTCTGCTGCCCTGGAGATGCACATTCAACAAAGAATAAAAAGGTGTGGAGAACAAGAATCAGCCTTAACTCAGGCAGTCAAAATCAGAAGAATGTTGCTAATATCAATTTCATTGGGATTCATAAAGGCAGTCTCCATAGCAACATCATTTTCACAAGGCACAGAAATGCTGCAATTTATTTATTTATTTTTTTAATGGAAAAGCTGAGGGTCAGATTATCACTTTTTCCCCATGTACCATTTATCCTCTGTCCTCACACAGGTCTGATTGCATTCAAAAGGAACTATATGAACATAAAAGATGGTTCAGTATTTAAGTGGAATAATATTCTTAACTGAGTTTCTTAAAGAAATATACAGCATTAGAGGATTTGGGATAAATCTGAGAGAAACTACTCCCGAAATTAAAAGCATATTACTTGACCCTCACTCTGAGAACTTGGAAGCTAGCTATTTAAACATGACTGTGTAAATCCAACAAAGGCACTCCTGTAAGAGTCAACTAAAAACCAGTTTGTATGATTAAACAGCTTAGGCAAATATTTGGCCTCCTTCTTTTCCACTTGCTTTAAGGATTTAGAAAGAGAGTGGTTATAGTTTTAATAATTTTTTATTAATTAAAATGTATTTATATTATCCCTCCAGATACTGTTGCTTAAAAACCACGTTTTTCCTTCATGAAAGAGAATGGTGCAAGAAGAAATGAATAAGCAGACAATTGGAAACAAATTTTTACTTACAAGATTAAAGGATTATTACTAGAACAAGTAAAATTTCCTATTATTTATACACTGCCTCTTCTCAGTATTCAAATATTGACTATCTAATATCTATTTGGCTTTCATATTAAACTGCATTTTTAAGATTATGATTTTATTGTAATTATATAAGTGCGTTTTGGTGGGAGGAAATTCTAAAATAACTTTTTACCCAAGAGACTGATAAAACTCCATCATGAATAAATACCTATTTACTCGATAAACTAGAATGAGTCTCTTTAAAGCTTTCATGGTCCATTGACTAAATGCATAATTAGGTGAGAGATTTTCTGAAGCTGTTTTTAAACCAATCACATCATGCATCAGGGAAACCGGAGTGAAGCTAATGAAAAAAATTTGTGGTATCTGTTAAACAAATAATTCTTTTGTAATATGTCCATTCTATATAAAAGATGTCCAAGATTAATTTGTACCAGTTACAAAAATGCAGAAGAAACTAAGAAATGCAAGTATTTACATAGCATAGATCTTAAGAGACCCTCCAATACAATGTGTTTTTTCTTTCTGTTGTTTGCTTGATAATAATGGAACTAAAGCAGTTAAAAGGAAACTATGCAATAGCTATGGAAGTGAACTTCTATACATTTTAAGATGTATAATATCAACTGTATAGCTTCTGAACATAAAATATAGCTTTTTAGGTAAAGGTTTACACTTTCTAAGAAGAGTTGAATGGACTTGTCCACAAAGAACTTTGGTTGCTGGGGAAGAACTTGGGGTCAACAAATAGCCAACTAGAATGAAATACAGCAAAGCTGACAAATGACCAAAAATTCCAAATGGATCCAAAGACATTTGTGTAAACTGAGTCCCTAAAAATAAATCAGTCTTAAAGATTATGAAATACGTTAAAGAAACATATCAATATCTAATTTTGATATTATCCTCATTTGAATATAAATTATTTTCCTATTCTATTAAAGGATCAAAAGTAATCAAATATATTTATCTTAATATGTACGTTAAATGAATATAGTCTATTGCACATATCACTGTAGTATGATTCTATAGTTACCACAGATGATTCAAGAATTATCTGTTAATAATTCTAGTTTTTCTTTTACTTGAATACATGTTTGCTATTTAAAACCCTCTAAACACTTTTTTCCCCTCCCTCCTTCCCTCCCTCCCTCCGTTCCTCCCTTCCTCCCTCCCTCCCTCCCTCTCTCCCTTCCTCCCAGCAGGGTCTCACTCTATTGCTCAGGCTAGAGTGCAGTGGTGCAATTTTGGTTCAGTGCAACCTCGACCTCCCAGGCTCAGGCGATTCTCTCATCTCAGCCTCCCAAGTAGCTGAGACTACAGACACACACCACCACACCTGGCTAATTTTTGTATCTTTTATAGGGGGTGGGGTGTCACTATGATGCCCAGGGTGGTCTTGAACTCCTGGGCTCAAGCAATCTGCCCGCCTCAACCTCTCAAATTGTTGAGATTACAGGCGTGAACCACCACAACTGGCCTCTAAGCACTTTAATTTTTATATCATGGAAAAGATAGTAACTTTTATTGTATCACACAGAAACTTTCTGCATTTATTCTCTATGTTGATATTTTCCATTTTACTTTTTTAATATTTATCATTTTTCTAATTCACAAATCACAAGTACCAGCTTAACTCCTTATGAATCTTCTGCACACCTTTCTCACTCTCACTCTTCCACCTTCCATGTTAGTGTGCCTCTGAACTCTCTATCATGGGAACCAGCTTTCTTCATCATGTTCCCAGGTTTCAGCTCTCTCTACTTTTACACCACAGTACAAATCTTAAATCTGCTGGAAAACTTTTTGCACATGACCTCATTCTTTCTTTAACCTACGAGCAGATTAACCCTCTATGGATTTCTATAATGATTCAACTTCTACCTTTCTTTAGGCTTTATAAAGAAAAAGTAAAGGCATGCATATCATTAATTGTAGAGGACTGGGATAATAAATATATCTTGTATATGATATTATTTCTGACAAATATACTGTCTATGGGTCACTATGAAACCTCAGATTTATAAAGTATTTTCAAATTTTCCAAAAAATGGCTCAAGATTGAAATGAATATATTATGTAATTTTATAAATGGATTTACAAATGAAGTTATGTCCAATGAACAATGTGATTATGCAAAAATTATCACTGGTAAAATTCATGTTTTTATTTTCAAGTAGAAGTTCATCCCTTGCAGGTCTCGTTGTCTAGGAGACACCAGCAGTTATGTAGTTGTAAAAGGACACATGTGAGGTGCCTGGTCATTATAATACAACTTGTGACAATGGAGTGGGTGATGTTGAGAGGCACACTTAGAAACTGTACCTGAAACTCAGATGCTGGAGCCACGTGAAGTGGTACAGTAAATTCAAGTTTGCATCCACCATGAGGTAATTATTTAAATGTGACTTGGCAGAGGGATGAGCCGCTAAGTAAGCACCAACCAGGGCTTCTCACAGCTTGGTAGTACCTTCCCGTGGTCAGAGAGAACACCATGACAGGACCTTCTCCAGTGAAGACCTGAAGAGACTAAAGGGGCTACTATCACTGAACATTCTTCACCTTGATACCCTCCAGCTTAATATATTAAGCTTTGCTGCAAATTTGTCATTTGAACTTGTCAATCAAAATGTAACTTCAATAAAATATGTCAGAGTGATTGTTTTTCACCAGACCAAACCATCTGCAGAAACTCTGGGTGCTGCACTTTCTCTAGTTCTGTCACTGTTCAATTCTGGCATTCCTCAATGTATAGCTTAGCTTGTATTTTAGCCACAGAGGTGGAGGCGGTTGTACATAAAATATGTAGAAATATACACTACACCACAAGTAAAGCAATATTGATGAATATTGGCAATCTTATTTTCCATTTTTCTTTAATAGGATTATTCTTCTCACTCTCATCTTTTTTCTCTTTTGGTGAATTTTTATCTAGCAGCTGAAAAGCCTGCAATGGTCACCATAAGTTTTGTCTACTTATTCCTTAGTCCCTAAAATTTCTAAGCCCAAACATCCCAGAGTTGGGGAATTGAACCCACATTTCATATAATACGAGAATTGCCATTCCCCCCTCTACTCCCTATTTCCAGAATCAATATACTCTCACTGGGAGAGAGTGAGATATGGGAGAATCAACAGCACATACTGACTTCTGGTTATACTATATCCTGCAAGAATAGTCTCCTGTATGAGTTATTACTAGGTCACAATATGGTTTTTCTTTATTCTAAAAAACCAGAAGTTTCTAACTTGCAGGAGACATGATAAATACTAATGAATCCTGTGAGTGGCAGCTCCCACAATGTTGCACATGGTGAAAGCTTTTAGACATGCAATGAGCTCAAGGATGAAGGTACTTAGGGCATGGTAGGAAGAAACAGAAGATACAAATCCAGGATGAGATAAGTCAGAGAGGATCAATTATTTCCTTTTGTGATAGGAGTCCAGAGGAATTAACCTAGAGCCTTGGAAACTTTCTGGTAGCCCCCCACACCCCATGTATAGTTCCATATTAAAGGGACTGTTAGTAAAAAAGCTTTTACCTGCAAGTGATAGAATGTGCAATATGGTTGGCTTCATAATGACCCCCAAAGATATCCAGGTTCTAATCTCTAGAGGCTGGGAATGTTCATTTATATGACTTTGCAGATGTGATTAAGATTAGGATTTTGACATGGGATATTATTTTGAATTATTCGTGTTGTCCCATACTATAATTATCAAAGTAGATGCAGTCACAGACACAGAACGTGATGAAGCAGAAAAATTTGAAAGTGCCACACCTCTGGCTTTGAAGGTGTAGGAAAAGGCCACAAGCCAAGGAATGCAAGAAATGCAGTTCTAGAAGCTGGAAAAGGCAAGGAAACAGATGTTTTCCCCAGAGCATCTGGAGGAAGCACAGCGCTGCTGACACCTTGGTTTCAGCCCAGTGAAACCGATTTTGGAATTCTGATCTCCAGAATAGTAACAGAATAAATGTGTGCTGTTTTAAGCCACCAAGTTTGTGGTAATTTGCTACAGCGGCCATATAAAGTTAATACACCAAATGAGACGTGGTTTAAACAATGAAGGTTTTTATCTTTTCACATCACAATAATTTTAGATTGGTAAGTTCAGGATCTCTGAGAAGTCTGGGACTCTAAGCCAAATTTTTTAAGAATCTCTTGGCTCTTCTCCAGAGGTGGCAAATGATGGCCTGAGCCCCGAGTTTCATGCTGTGCTGTAACAACATCCAAAGGCAGCAACACAGGGTGGGACTTACTTTCTATGTATAGCCCTCTTCTCTCAGGGAACACCTATTGAGTGGACAATCAATACTATCTCCTACAGAGTCTCGCATTTGGTTTCTGCTGATAGCATATAGGGCCTCCAAGGGTCACATAAGCCTCGGTAAAAAGTATTAAACTCATGTCTTTATTGCCTTTGCCACTGTAACCACTGAACAAGTGTTGGATTTTGGAAGACGAGGCTGACAGAGAGATGCTCATCTTGTCTATCTGATTATTAAGAGCCGTCTCTTCAGAAGTAAGTTTCACCTCATATTTGGCCTTACCCACATACTTCTTCCCCAAACATTGTCCCTATTCCTCAAATCCCAGACCGACCAACCAACCAAACCAAGGAAACAATGTTAACATGTATTTAGATGATCTCTTCCTCCAGGAAAGTGGAGAAAGCAGTGGCAAATTCTGTCCACTGTCTTTCAGAATCACCCCGATGGAGATATAATGCTGCACCTACTCACGGCTGATTTTAGAACTCCGAGAGGAACTATCTAAACTGGAATCCATTCATTTTTTCCCCCTCAGTCAGCAGATCAAATGGAACTCCCTATGTGACTCTAACTGGGAGTCATGGGGCAGGTGGCACTTTATGCATCGGGATGTATGCTGGCAGTGAGAAGAACCTATTTCTATTATTTATTTGTGTGGTCTGGTCTGGTTAGTGTCTGAAACCATATATGCTATTTCCATGTGATGATTCAGTGAGGCTGGGCAGGCCCTACTTTATTGAGTAGGAGGTCAAATAACATCCAGTTCATGAAGAGGAACATGGTCTTCTACGGTCAGACCCAGTCTCTATCTTCCAGTTCCAAGTACCAAGGCAAGACCTGTTTCTTCAGAAAATACAAGTTATTTGATCAGGCAGGCATGACTTTGCTCAAATATCTTAGAGAATTGGTTTTCGAAATTTATGGCCTCGGGACTCTGTAGGAAATGTATTTTAATTTCTAAGCCAGTACAAGACACTTAGAAGATCTTGAACAAAATAAACAAGTTTCAGTAAATGTTGCCCGTACTACAGGCTATGAAAGCTGATATCTTCCTTCGTATTCTATCCTCTTTCACATTTTTTTAAATGCTGCTAAAGACCTGTTAAATGGATTTCACAACTCAGTTATGGGTCACAACACACAGTTTGAACCATGCTGCCCTAGAGGGCTCTCAGTAATTTTCCTACTGGGATTTGCTAGAGGAACCACAGAACAATGCAGTCAGCTACAGAAAGTTCAAGCAAAATTGATTCTGCTGCTTTAAAAGGTCTAAATGTTTACCCTGCAGGACCTGCTGAAGAAGTTTCTCTAGGTCACACTTAGGCCTACCAGCCTACAGAGTCCCCTGGCAAGTGGGTTAGAGCAGTAGCCCCTAATGTGCTCCTCACTCCCATCAGACTTAAAGGGGCCCACCAAGCACATTTCCTTCCCCGTCACACAAGATGCATAAAGGCAGATTTCACTTTTGAGATTAATTGCATACTTTAGGGGTAGGAATGTTGTGATTTCAATAACACAAGTCACCTTCGTTATTGAGAATTCACATGCCTCCAGGGAATATGAAAGCTGAATCCCACTTGGGAAAGTTGGAGAATGGAACTGACACAGAAATCCCTACCAGATGGAAACAGAAGTGAGAGAAACCTCACTCACTCCTCTGAGTGGCCAGGGGGCTGGGAAGAGACTATACAGAAGATGTTCAGATGTTTGTGTTCAGGTTTATGCAATGGGTATTTTAATAAAAAACAGATAAGTTTGAACTCCAGAACAGTGGGACTTTGTCCCCAGAAGATCCTAGGTAGAAGTAGCCATCGAGATTCTGCTGTATTCCAAACACCAGGAAGCTATGAAGGAGATGCCTAGCTAGCACCTGAAGACTAACAATTATGCCTCACAAGGAAACAGCAGCCAGAAATTACCACTCCATGGACAAGAACAAGAGTCTGAACCTATAGAGTAGAACCCACAGAAAAGATTCAGCAGCCCCAGACTTCAGCAGGGGAGCAAATGTGAACCACAACATAACCAGAGGAGCCAGTGGCACCACAGTAGGCACTGGTGCCCAGCGAGAACAGAGACAGTGGCAGTCCTGAGGGCACACAACAATTCACACGTCAGCCTGGCTCCCACACCTTATGAACTGTCCTTCCATTTGGGACTTAGGATGGGAAACAAAGACATAAGCCTGAAAGGGAATTTGAATTTTCCTTGCTTTCAGTGGCAATAGAAGGCTCCTGGTAATTCTTGAACAATTGTGGAAAATAATTAAACTATTTCATAGCATATGAGTTTGTAGGTATATATGTAAGTGATCCTACTACAGTTTTGAAATAGATTTAAATTTAAGAAACCAAGTGAAAGTGTAATGTTTAATGTGAAATTTAGTTGTGTACTAAATTACCTATGTTGAGCTACAGTGCATAAAGGAAAAACTCTGAGAATAATTAGAAAATTTAAGATGTGTTCAACAGTCAAATGAAGGACATTACAGAGTCGGAGCCCAGCTTTAATTTCACAGAAAGATATCACTATAAATCACACAATTCAAAACTGCACTGTACAAATCATAAACGAGACTAGAGAGAGAAAACTCCTTGGTCAAGGTTCTACACAAAGTTGGCAGCAGAGCCCAGAGTGGAATACACATCTAGCTAGGACTGGAATGTAGGTCTAGTACACTATTCATTCCTAAAATTAACAAATTTCTTTAAACTCTCTTTAATGTATATGCAACCTAAATTTACAATTAGTGCATAAAAGCAAAAGAGAACACCTATATATTAAATTTCTCCTCAGTACACATCAGCTGAAAAGGCGATACAGGAGATAAGTGAGATACTTCAATAACCTACTTCTGCAGCATTCATGTATTATGTATGAGCCCGAAGGATACATAATTGTCATTATGAACTCCAAGAGGACAGTAGAGGATAAAAATTTTTTTTCATTAAGAATCTGCAATACACAAGTAAAACATACATAAGGAAAGTAGATAATGATAACAATAGTAAATATTTAACAGGTTTAAAGGCAGAAAGTTGCACTAAAGTAATAGATTTTATGTAAAATGGCATTTGTTTCAAAAATAATAATTATATTTGTGACATATATTGAGAACCATATTCAAGTTCAATATTGGATCATCCTCCAGGTTCCTGGATAATCATATTTTAGATTAACATCACAACATTAAATAAGGACATGAGTATAAAATCTCATTTGAGCAAACTTCTTTTCAGTCTCAAAAATAATAGTCCTAGGTTCTAACCGACATTTTTCCTTCTCCCTAAAGGCAACATTACTACCTACCTCCAATTCATTCATCTCCTTTGTTCTTATTGCACTTTGCATCTTTTTCAACCTCTAAATAGTGTGCCTCCCCTTCTATAGTAGATGCCCTGGGTTAGCCTAGGGATTCTCTTTCCTGACTGAGGAGCTTCTTCCTAAATGCTGAATACTTCCTTTTACTCCCAGTTTTCCCATTCACACCTCTCTCCCTGTGATAATCCTCCACTGAAGAAAGCCATCTTTGTCCTTGATGGAAGTCATCTCCCTTCCCAGGATCTGCTGGCATCCAGTGAATGACGAATGTAAGGCCGTGAGGGCCTGGGCACCTTTGCCGTATTTAGTACATCTGTGAAGGGCCATCCAGCTCTAACTACAGATTGTTAGAGGCTGGTTGTAGCCGCAATAGAGCCCAGCTCCAACGCTTTGATGGTATTTTCACTGTGAGCCATCACATGAGGGCAGGTGTGAAAATTTCCACTTGCACCATCTTTTCAGTGCTCAAAATATTTCAGAATTTGAAGCATTTTGCATTTTGGATTTTCACATTAAGGATGTTTAACCTCTATCCCCATATTGGACCTTCATTAAAAGCAGGTAGCAGAAGGAACAATGATTTTGGCTACAGATAATGAGAAGCACCCAAAAACCTAAAATTTTGTTTCAGAGTAATTATTACTGTATCCAGCTGCTCAAAACTCATAACTAGCATTTAAATAATTCTTCAACTTTGAAAATCAATGCAAAAAGACAAAACTCAGCAGTGGAATATCTTTAATTTAACATTAGCCTCTTTGAAAAGGATTGCCTCAACTCACAAAGCTAACTTACAAAGCATAATTAACTTTAAATGGCCTCTCTATATTTGTCTAATCTATAAACAAAACACAAAATCATGAAAAATTACAAATTGCAAGATTTTTCCATACCAGATAATGGAAGTTACTTTTGCATGTTTTATTCAAATGCCTTAATATTCCAAATAAAATATTTTATTGTTATTGATTTATTATTTACTTTTAAATCACATTTTTCCTGTATAAGTCATTTAAAATAAATTAATCCAAGGATATCATTTATTAAAATAACCAAAGGATGTCATGCATTAGACAAAAAGCTAAAATTTGAAGATAGCCAAATAGGAACAGCACAGTTCCCAGCGAGAGTGATGCAGAAGGTGAGTGATCTCCACATTTCCAACCAGGGTACCAGGTTCATCTCAATGGGACTGGTTGGACAGTGGGTATAGCCCAAGGAGGGCAAACCAAGGCAGAATGGGGCGCTGCCTCACCTGGGAAATGCAACAGGCTGGAGGACCCCCCCTCCTACCCAACAGAGGCCATCGGGGACTTTTCTGGCCACTCTGGCACTCTGGTTCAGAGGCTGCACTTCTCCCAGGGTCTTTGCAGCCCACAGACCATGAAATTCCCTCCTGACAGAAAGGCACTGTGGGTTTCCAGAACAAATCTGGGCAGCTGATTCAGTTGGTGCCACAAGCTTCCAGCACAAATCTGAGCAGCCATTTTGGCTGGCACCAGGAGGACCTGCAAGACAAAGCTGCCCATACCTATAAGAGAAAGGGGGCTGAAGGCAGGGAGCCAGGTGATCTGATTTGGTCAGTCTCACCCCCAGGGAGACCAGCAAACTGAATCTCACTGGCTTGGGATTTTTGCAGGCAGCACAGCAGTTTGAACTCCACCCAGGATGATCAAGCTCAGTCAGGGGAGGGCATCCACCATCACCGGGGCAGTCTGCCATCACCGGGGCAGTCCACCATCACCAGGGCAGTTTTAACCTTACCTGTGTAAACAAAATCGCAAGGAAGTTTACACAGCAGCTGGGAGCCCGCAGCAGCTCAACAACGCCTCTGCAGGCAGACTGTGACTAGACTCCCTCCTTGCTGGGCAAGGCATCTCTGAAATAAGGCAGCGGCCCATCAGGAACTTATAAATAAAGCCCCACCTCCCCAGGACAGAGCACCTGGGAAAATGGATGGTTGTGAGTTCCACTGCAGCAGACTTAAACATCCCTGCCCAGTAGCTCTGAAGGAGCAATGGAGCTTCCAGCATAGCACTTGAGCTTTTATAAGGGACAGACTGCTCTGAAGGGACATATTGCCTCCTCATAAGGCTCCCTGACAGCCATATATCCAAAAAGACACCTCATACCAGAGAGCTCTGGCTGACATCTTGGGGGCACCCTCCCAGGACGAAGCTACCAGAGGAAGGAGCAGGCAATCTTTGCTGTTCTGCAGCTCTCACAGGTGATCCCCAGGCAAGAAGGGTCTGGAGTGGACCTCCAGCAGTCCTACAGCAGGGGCCTGTTAGAAGGAAAACTAAAAAACAAAGAAATAGCTTCAAAATCAACAGAAAGAACGTCCACTCAGAGACGCCATCCGAAAGTCACCAACTTCAAAGACCAAAGGTAGATAAATCCATGAAGATGGGAAGAAACCAGCACAAAAAGGATGAAATCACCAAAAACCAGAACACCTCTCCTCCTCCAAGGGAATCACAACTCCACACCAGCAAGGGAACAAAACTGGATGGAGAATGAGTTTGACAAATTGACAGAAGCAGGCTTCAGAAGGTGGGTAATAACAAACTTCTCTGTGCTAAAGGAACATGTTCTAACCCAATACAAAGAAACTAAGAACCTTGAAAAAAGGTTAGACGAAATGCTAATGAGAATAACCAGCCTAGGGAAGAACATAAACGACTTGATGGAACTGAAAAACACAACACAAGAACTTTGCGAAAAATACACAAGTTTCAATAGCCAAATCAATCAAGCAGAAGAAAGTATATCAGAGATTGAAGATCAACTCAATGAAATAAAATGAGAAGGTAAGAACAGAGAAAAAAGTGAAAAGAAATGAACAAAGCCTCCAAGAAATATGGGATTATGTCAAAAGACCCAATCTATGTTTGATCAATGTACCTGAATGTGACAATGAGAATGAATCCAAGCTGGAAAACACTCTTCAGGGTATTATGCGGGAGAACTTCCTCAGCCTAGCAAGGCAGACCAACATTCAAATCCAGGAAATACAGAGAACACCACAAAGATATTCCTCAAGAAAAGCAACCCCAAGGCACATAATCATCGATTCACCAGGGTTGAAATGAAGGAAAAAATGCTAAGGGCAGCCAGAGAGAAAGGTCGAGTTACCCACAAAGAGAAGCCCATCAAACTCATAGCATATCTCTTGGCAGAAATCAAACAGATGCAATAAAATATGATAAATGGGATATCACCACCAATTCCACAAAAATACAAACTACCATTAGAAATTACTACAATCACAGCTATGCACATAAACCAGTAAATCTAGAAGAAATGGATAAATTCCTGGACACTTACACCCTCCCAAGATGAAACCAGGAAGAAGTTGAATCCCTGAATAGACCAATAACAAGGCAGCAATTAATACCCTACCAACCAAAAAAAACTCCAGGTCTAGACGAGTTCACAGCCAAATTCTACCAGATGTAGAAAGAGGAGCTGGTACTATTCCTTCTGAAACTATTCCAAACAATACAAAATGAGGTAATACTCTAACTCATTTTATGAGACCATCATCATCCTGATACCAAAACCTGGCAAAGACAACTAAAAAAGAAAACTTCAGGCCAATATCCATGATGAACATTGATGCGAAAATCTTCAATAAAATACTGGCAAAACGAATCAAAAAGTTAATCTATCACAATCAAGTAGGCTTCATCCCAGGGATGCAAGGCTAGTTCAACATATGCAAATCTATAAACATAATCCACCACATTAATAGAATCAAAGATAAAAATCACATGATTATCTCAATAGATTCAGAGAAGGTCTTCAACAAAATTCAACAGCCCTTTATGCTAAAATCTCTCAATAAGCTAGGTATCAATTGAACGTATCTCAAAATAATAAAAGTAATTTATGACAAACCCACAGCCAATATCATACTGAGTGGGCAAAAACTGGAAGCATTCCCTTTGAAAGCTGGCACTAGACAATGGTGCCTGCTGTCACCACTCCTATTCAACATAGTATTGGAAGCTCTAGCCAGAGCAATCAGGCAATAAAAAGAAATAAAGTATATTCCATTAGGAAAAGAGGAAGTCAAATTGTCTCTGTTTCAGATGACATGATTATATACTTAGAAGACCCCATCTTCTCAGCCCAAAAATCTCCTTAAGATGATAAGCAACTTCAGCAAAGTTTCTGGATAAAAAAGTCAATATGCAAAAATCACAAGCATTCCTATACACCAATAACAAACAAACAGAGCCAAATCATGAGTGAACTCCTATTCACAATTGCTACAAAGAGAATTGAACACCTAGGAATACAACTAACAAAGGACATGAAGGACCTCTTCAAGGAGAACTACAAACCACTGCTCAAGGAAATAGGAGAGAACACAGATGGAAGAACATTTCATGCTCATGGTTAGGAAGACTCAATATCCTGAAAATGGCCATACTGTCCAAAGTAATTTATAGATTCAGTGCTATCTCCACAAACTACCATTGACTTTCTTCACAGAACTGGAAAAAACCACCTTAAACTTCATATGGAACCAAAAAAAGAGCCCATATAGCCAAGACAATCCTAAGCAAAAACAACAAAGCTGGAGGTATCATGCTACTTCAAACTATACTACAAGGCTTCAGTAATCAAAACAGTATAGTACTGGTACCAAAACAGAGATGCAGACCAATGGAACAGAACAGAGGCCTCAGAGGCAATGTCACCCATCTACAACCATCTGATCTTTGACAAACCTGACAAAAACAAGCAATGGGGAACAGATTTACTGTTTAATAAATGGTGTTGGGAAAGCTGGCTAGCCACGTGCAGAAAGCTGAAACTGGACCCCTTCCTTCTACCTTATACAAAAATTAATTCCATATGGATTAAAGATTAAAACATAAGACCTAACACCATAAAAACCCTAGAAGAAAATCTAGGCAATACCATTCAGGTCATAGGCATAGGCAGGAACTTCATGACTAAAACACCAAAAGCAATAGCAATAAAAGCCAAAATAGACAATTAAACTTAAGAGCCTCTGCACAGCAAAAGAAACGATCATTAGAGTGAACTGGCAACCAACAGAATGGGAAAAAATTTTGCAAGCTACCCATCTGACAAAGGGCTAATATCCAGAATCTACAAAGAACTAAAACAAATTTACAAGGAAAAAACAACCCCATCAGAAAGTGAGCAATGGATATAAACAAGCACTTTTGAAAAGAAGACATTTATGTGGCCAAAAAACATATGAAAAAGTGCTCATCATCACTGGTCATTAGAAAAATGGATACCAAAACCACACTGAGATACCATTTCATGCCAGTTAGAATGGTATTCATTTAAAAAAATCTGGAGACAACAGATGCCGGAGAGGATGTGGAGAAATAGGAAGAGTTTCACACCATTAGTGGGAGTATAAATTAGTTCAGCCATTGTGGAAGACAGTGCAGCAATTCCTCAAGGATCTAGAAATGAAAATACCATTTGACCCAGCAATCCCATTACTGGGTATATACCCAAAGGATTATAAATAGTTCTATTATAAAGACACATGTAAACAGTGCCACAATGAACAAACATGTGCAATAGCGAAGACTTGGAACCAACCCAAATGCCCATCAAGGATAGACTGTATTAAAGAAAATGTGGCACATATACACCATGGAATAATATACAGCTATAAAAATGATGAGTTTATGTCCTTTGCAGGAACATGGATGAATCTGGAAACCATCATTCTCAGAAAACTGACACAAGAACAGCAAACCAAACACTACATGTTCTCACTCATAAGTGGGTGTTGAACAATGAAAACACATTGACATAGGGAGGAGAACATCACACACTGGGGTCTGTTGGGGAGTGGGAGACTAGGGGAGGGATAGCAGGGGGTAGGGAGATTGGGGAGGGATTACATTAGGAGAAATACCTAATGTAGGTGACGGGGCAATGGAGGCAGCACACCACCATGGCATGTGTATACCTATGTAACAATCCTGCAAGATCTGCACATGTACCCCAGAACTTAAAGTATATAAATAAAAAAGCTAAAATGTTCTGATATGTCTTAAGAATGATCATAAAAATATATTAATATTTAACACATGATACTAGTGTGTCTCCTGAAACACCGTTTCCTGATCTACCTCATCATAGAGAATACATTTAAGTAAAACACAGTGCAATGTCCAAGAGAAATTAGGAGGCAATTTAAATTTTTACTGCTGCTTTTGGAAAGCATTAAAGAGGAACCGCATTTTTAACAGTGAGCAGAATATGTTAAAATCTCTTTACATGAGACTCTCTTTTAATCTTTCACAGCATGGCAAGATAGTGGCTATCAATCTTCCTTCCCTCTCTCTCCAGCTCCCTCAACTTCTTTCTATATTGTTGCGGTTGCTTCCATTGTGGTGAGAAACACACAATTTAAAAATAATACTATAAGTCAAAGAAGGTCACTATATAAGGTTTAAGGGGTTAATTCAGCAAGAGGCTATAACAATTTGAAATATATATGCACACTCAACACTGGAGCACCCAGATATATAAAGCAAATATTTAGAGCTAAAGAGAGATAAACCTCTATACAGTAATAGCTGGAGACTTCAACACTTCACTTTCAGCATTGGACAAATCTTCCAAACAGAAAGTTAATAAAGCAGCATTGTACTTAATGTATACTATAGACCAAATAGAACTCATAGATATTTACAGAACATTTTATCTAATAGCTGCAGAATATGCATTCTTTTCACACATGGATCATTCTCAAGAATAAAGCATATGTTAGGCCATAAAATAAGTGTTAAAAGTTTTAAAAGGTTGAAATCATATCAAATATCCTCTCTGACCACAATGGAATAAAACTAGAAATCAGAAACATGAGAATTTTTGGAAGCTACACAAACATATGGAAATTTAAATAACATGTTCCTGAATGACCAGTGGGTCAATGAAGAAATTAAGAAGGAATTTTAAAAATTTCTTAAACACATGATGGGAACACAGCATACCAAAACCTATGTGATCCAGTGAAAGCAGTACTAAGATGGTTTGTAGCAATAAGCACCTACATCAAGAAAGTAGAAAAACTTCAAATAACCTAACAATGCATCTTAAAAAACTAGAAAAGCAAGAGCAAACCAAACCCCAAATTAGTAGAAGAAAAGAATAAAGATGAGAGCAGAAATTAATGAAATTGAAGTAAAGAAAGCAATACAAAAGATTAACAAAATGAAAAGTTAGTTCTTTGAAAATATAAATAAAACTGACAAACCTTTAGCCAGAGTAAGAAAAAGAGAGAAGACCCAAATAAATAAAACTAAAGATGAAAAAGGAGACATTACAGCTAATACCACAGACATTCAAAGGATCAATAGACCCTACTATGAGCAACCATAGTCCAATAAATTGGAAAATATGTAAGAAACAGATTCTTATACAACTTACTAAAATTAAACCATTAAATCCAAAACCTAAACGGACGAATAACAAGTGACAAGTTCGAAGATGTAATAAAAATTTTCTGACCAAAGAAAAGCCCAGGACTTAATGGCTTCACTGCTGAATTTTACCAATTTAAAGTAGAACTAATACCAATCTTACTCATGCTATTCCAAAAAATAAAGGAGACAGGACTTCCAGACTTGTTCTATGAATACAGTATTACCCTGATACCAAAACTAGACAGTGACATGTCAAAAAGAAAACTACAGGTCAATATCCCTAATAACTATTGATGCAATATCATCAACAAAATACTAGCAAATCAAGTTCAACAACACTTTTAAAAGATCGTTCATCGTGACCAAGTGGGATTTGTCCCAGAGATACAAGGATAGTTCAACATACATAAATCAATTAATGTGATACATCATATCAATAGAATGAAAGAAAAACCAGATAATCATTTCAATTGATGCTGAAAAAACATTGCATAAAATTTAACACCCCTTCATGACAAAAAAGCTTATTTAAAAAAAAAAAAACTAGGTATAGAAGAAACATACCCCCAATACAGTAAAAGCCATAAATGACAGGCCTGTAGCTAGTATCATACTGAGTGGGGAAAAATTGAAAGCCTTTCCACTAAGATCTAGAAAAAGACTAAGATGCCCACTTTCACCACTATGATTCAACATAGTCCTAGTTAGAGCAACCAGACAAATGAAAGAAAGGGCTTCCAAATTGGAAAGGAAGATGTCAAATTATTATTGTCTATAGAACTCCACCAAGAAAATATTAGAATTGATAAATAAATTCAGTAAAGATGAGGAATACAAAATCAATATACAAAAATCAGTAGCTCAGGTAATGGCTTTACTAAAATCTCAGACATCACCCCTACACAATTTATTCATGTAACCAAAAACTACTTGTACCTTAAAAGTGTTGAAATAAAAAAATAATTTTTAAATCAATAGCATTTCTATATGCCAACAGCAATCTGAAAAATAACTAATCTTATTTACAATAGCTACACATAAAATTAAAAACCTAAGAATTAATTTAACCAAAGAAGTAAAAGATATCAGCAATGAAAACTTTAAAATATTAATGGAAGAAATTTTTAAAAACAAAATATGGAAAAATATTTTATATTCATGGATTGGAAGAATCAATATTGTTAAAATGTCCGTACTACATAAAACAATCTATGGATTCAATGTAATTCCTATCAAAATATCAATGGCATTCTTCACAGAAATAGAAAAAAAATTCTAAAATTCATACGAGACTGTGAAATACCCAGAATATCCAAAGCTATCCTGACAAAAAGGAACATAACTGGAGGAATCCTATTGCCTGACTTCAATTATACTACAGAGCTATAGTAACCAAAATAGCATGGTACTGGCATAAAAGCAGACGCATAGACCAATGACACAGAATAGACTACCCAGAGACAAATCCATTCATCTACATTGAACTCATTTTCAACAAAGTTGCCAGGAACATACATTGAGCAAAGGACAGTCTCTTCAATAAATGGTGCTGGGAAAATGGAATACCCATATGCATAAAAATGAAAATGGATCCCTATCTTTCACCATACACAAAAATCAAATCAGAATGGATTAAAGACTTAAGACCTCAATTTATGAAACTACTAAAAGAAAACATTAGACACACTCCAGGACATTTGTCTGGGCAAAGATTTCTTGAACAACACCCCACAAGCACAGGCAACCAAAGCAAAAAATGGACAAATGGGATCACATCAAGTTATAAAGCTTCTGCACAGCAAAGGAAACAATCAACAAAATGAAGAGAGAACCCACAGAATGAGAGAAAATACTTGCACACTATCCTTCTGACAAGAGATTAATAACCAGAATATATAGAGTTTAAAAATCTGATAAACCAATTTAAACATTGGCAAAGGATCTGAATAGACATTTCTCAAAAGACCTACAAGTGGAAAACAAATATCTGAAAAGATGTTCAACATCACTGATCATCAGAAAAATGCCAATAAAACTAGTATTCAATATCCTCTCACCCCAGTTAAAATGGCTTTTATCCAAAAGACAGGCAATAACAAATGCTGACAAGGATGTGGGGAAAGGGAATCCTCATACACTGTTGGTGGGAAAGTAAATTAGTACAATCACTATGGAGAACAATTTGGAGGTTCCTCAGAAAACTAAAAATAGAGCTATTGTATGATACGTCATGTACCCCATAAATATATACAACTACATACCTACAAAATTAAAATTTAAAAAATTTTAAAAAATTAACAAATATTTAAAAAGTCCTGAAAGCTATTAAGCAGTAAAAGAGTTTTATCTTTTAATGTGAGTGGGAAAAAAATTGTGGATATTCATATTGAATACTTTCTCTTTGATCTCACAATTTCACTTTCTTCCAGTACTCTTGTGTTAAAAAATTGATGTGCAATTTACATTCTGTAAAATGTACATATCTTAAAATGTACTGTTTAATGAATTTTGACAATTTTGACAAAGCCATTCTAACTGGGGTGAGAGGATATACACCTGCTAACAATACCCAACTTTCAAAGTACATAGAACGTTTACATTAACCCAAAAAGTTTATTTGCATCCTTGTCAGGTAGTTCCCCACAACTAACAAAGCTGATCAGTGTAATGATTTCTATCACCATTTTATGATTTATCCATATTTCTCATGTATCAGTATTTTATTCATTTTTATTGCCAAGTGATATTCTATTGTAGGCATACAAGATTGCTTGTTTATACATTCTATCATTGAAGTACATTTGAGTTTTTCCATTTTTGACTCTATTTTGTTTTTAATATATTGTGTTTTTATTTAAAAGCACTTTATTAATTTCACATCCATCACACCAGCCCAAATTTAAGTCTAACAGTACCAGATTTTAAGAACTAGAACTCTTATACTCTACTAGATATAAGGTAAATTATTGTCATCACTTTAGTGAACTATGTGGCAGTATTTAAGAAAGCTATAGAGGCATTTTCTACTCTCTATACTTCTACCCCTAGTTATAAGTTTTAAGAAACTCTCAGATGCATGCATGACACATATACAAAAATGTTCATAAGTAGTATGTTTATGAAATAGTCAAAAGAGCATAAATGTCTTGTAAACAGAAGAATGAATAAATTGTGATATAACTTTAAAATGAACACTATAAGGCAATGAAAATAGCTACATGTGGGCTCCTTAAATCTACTTGGATAATTCTCACAAATATAATATTGAGCAAAGAAATAAGCAAATTTAAAAGAATGTTATACTATTTATTTAAACATTTAAAGTAACAAAAACAGCACATGTGTAGAAAATATATCAAGAAATATGTAAGAATGAAAACATCAAATAGAGGATAATAGTTACCTCTGCACAAGTGGAAGAGGGCTAAGATGGAAATTTTCCATTAATTTTCTTTAAGTTGGGCTGTGAATACATGAGAGGTCATTATAACAGGCTTTATGTCTTGTATCATGACTGAAACATTTTACCAAATTTTCTTTCATGGTACTAAATCACTCAGAAGTGAACATATGAGTCAATAAATTCTTAAGAGGACCCGTTAGAAACTAGTAAGAAGAGTTTAAGCCAGAATGCTTGGGACACACAGAAGAAGCTAGTATTAATCCATTTTCATACTGCTATAAAGAACACCCAAGACTGGGTAATTTATAAATAGGTTTAATTGACTTACAGTTCAGCATGCCTGGGAAGCCTCAGGCTTCCAATCATGGTGTAAGGCAAAGGGGAAGCAAGGCACTTTCTTCACAAGGTGGCAGGAATGAGAAGTGCTGAGCAAAGGGGGAAAAGCCCCTTATAAAACCATAAAATCTTGTGAGAACACCCTCAGTGTCAGGAGAACAGCATGGAAACTGCCCCCATTATTCAATTCCCTCCACCTGGTCTCTCTCTTGACACATGAGGATTATGGAGATTATGGGGATTACAGTTCAAGATGAGATTTGGGTTGGGACACAAAGCTGAACCATATCATAGCTGAACTTCCAGACCCTTGATTCTGTGAATCAGCATTACATACAGCTAAATATAATGTGTAAGGGACTGAATAACTATTTGCTATTTATATTGGGTAACTATTTTTAGGTACTGGGTATACTAAGAACCTGTGATTTTTTTTTTAAGATTGGAGCAGTTGCTTTGAAGAGACATTTTGATTTATTATTATTTATGCTATAACATAACACTTAAATAGATTGGAATGCATATTAATGTATAGATAATTGGGAACAGTGATATGGTATGGTAGTAAATGTTTAACAACCTGCTTGGGGGAGAGGAGGACAATAAAAGCCCTGATTTGTAGTGATGAAAAGTTCCAATGGTGTAATTACTCCCACCATGCTTGATCTATGTTACCAGCTTCTCTTTGACAAATTC
Source organism: Alouatta palliata (assembly GCA_004027835.1). Lineage (NCBI taxonomy): Eukaryota > Metazoa > Chordata > Mammalia > Primates > Atelidae > Alouatta > Alouatta palliata. Next base: position 13,457 of record PVKV010021219.1, on the reverse strand, counting down.
AAAGTTGGGAGGAGATGAGCAGAGTTGGCTGGCATGAGCCAACACTCCACTGCAGCAGAGCAGAGGTATCACAGAAGACCTCCCCTAGACAGTGGAGCTGAACGGCACTGTGGAAGTCACCCACTGCACAAGATGATACTGGGACATTCCCAATGCTCAAATGAATGCAAAATGACTCAAAAAATACAATGTAGAAAGTATAAAAGAGCAGAATCTTACGAGAAAAGGTTACTACTTCCCATGTTAACCTAAGAGTACAGGTGTATAACTTTTCTTGGATTTCGTAGGCTAAGCCTTTACCTTTTTGGAAAGCAGATCTATTCCCAATGAGACGTTCCAAATACCATGAATACTCTAAGTTGGTGGTGGTGTATTGTTAGCACAATAAAAAGGTAATGCTCTTGTTGGAGAGAGGTCAACAGACACCATTGAAAGAGCTCAGCTGACAGCAAAAAATATAGAAATGTATGGATTTAGTCACATAGGAGAATATTACACCGAGGTACAGTTTCCCAGTTCCCAGAAATATCATGGAAAGAGCTAGGGAAACACAGCTGTTCATGTCTGCATCTGTAAAAAGAGAGAATACAACCAGATGCAAAAAGTTTCCCATGCATTTATTTAGAGATTTTAGGACACACACACACACACACACACACACCCCACCCCTTCTTTCCATCACTGAATTTTTGGAAAAATTCAGGCTTTTGGAAAGAGTCTACTAGCCCAACTAGTGCACAAATCAAGTGTAAAGCAACCCACAAAATGTTTCTAATGTTTTCTGACAGGCAGGGGTCAATGTTCTAGGCTCTTTCCTAAACCCACCCAAGTTTAAAGCTGCTTGAGTTTTACTCCTGAAGACAGATTAAGGAACACTCTGTGGTAAGATTAAAATTTCCAATAACGTTGAAAATACTGTGATTAAACCAGAGTTTTTGTCTTATGTCTGATTATCTTTAGCTCAGCACACCAGCAACCTAGAGTCATTAAATGATGGTGTTTACTATACAAACTTTTTCTTTAACCCCAGCAATGACCTACAAAGAGGATCCCAACTTTCTTTATTTAAGGTAAAACAGGATGAAAGCCTGTATCATTGGTTTTACAAGCTCCTTTTCCAACCCAGTGCCCCAATACTGAGCACATCCTTGGGAAGAGGAGTGAATGCTGGATTGAGAACTTCAGGGACCATATTGTCACCAAGAACATTACTATGTCAGTTTCTTTATTAAAGAATTAATATCAGATAAGTTTCTAAAATTTTCATTTGGGAGTGTTGTGTAGCTGGGTAATGGTAAATATTGTTACATATATGGCTTTTTGAAAAACTTCCATTATTGCCATAGTGCCATAAAAATAAATTTTGCTGTTCTCACTCTTTAATAATAGATTTTTAATTACTGCTTATTTTTTTCTTGGGATTTGGGGTTTGTTTCATTTTCTGCCTACTTTATGAAGAAATAATATACTTGTGATTTTTTCAAGGATTTATAAACACATCCAAGAATTTATTTCTTATGTTGGTTCCAGGATCTCCCCAGCTATCAAGGTTATAAGGCATGTTTAATGCAAGTAGTAATTTAAAAGAGCTTCTTTAGTAATTTTTTCTGATTTTTATATCCTCAATTCAAATACTTTAAATATATTATTTCAAAAATCTGAACTCTAATTCAAAATATTGTCTTAGAGACATCTATTTAAGAATAGCAGATTGCACAGATGTATTTTCCCATGCTGCCTTCAGAAATCTAACCACAATGACAGCAAAGAGATTTAAAAAAAAAGTTAAAGTCATAATCCCACATAGATAAAGAGAGTAGTAAAGAGACAAGTGCAGACAGGTCAACACAATTTTAGAAGCTGGAGAACAGACAGATGAGTAATAATGGATTTAGCTGGCCAAAGAAAGATGAAAGCTACCTGACTGCCCAGAAAGCAAATCTGCTGGCCGTACAGAACTACTAAAAAAGTTAAGACACTGAATGTGATGGGCAGATTGAGCTCCCAACAGGAAGGATGCTCGAGATTCCCTCTAAGAGGCAATTTAATAATCAATCTTTCCCCAATCTGATGCCCCAGTATTGAGTACATTGTTGAGAAGACGAGTTAATGTCGGATTGAGAATAGTGAGAACCATATTCTTACCATACTGTCTCCCCAGACCCAGACAAGAAGGAGGGAAAGGAAGGAGGGAGAAAAATTTTACTTCCTTTTATTCAACTCTATGGTGTAATCATGAAGCGCTTAGGTCAGTACTTGGATTTAAACAGGCATCTCTTTTGGGAAGCTGTGGCACATAACTCAAATGAGCATATAATTAAAAAATCATTTTCTATTTAGCTTTGAACTGCATTATAAGGATTTCAGCTTTTTATTTTTTTACACATTTTCTTAATTATGTTTTGCCTTGCATAATATTGAAATTAGTTTTAATTCCCTGTTCACTTTCTGATGGAGAGAATGGGGAGATGCCGACTAAAAGTGGAATGGGTGCTTAAAAACATATTCACAAGGATGGATGCTTGGCAAACACATACTTGCCTTTAATCTCAATTAACTTACATTTATACAGGGCCACTAAAACGAGCTAAGAAAATCTTAGCCATCTTAAGAATCAATAACAATTGTTAAGATTCTTGGAATCAAGATGATCACTGAAGGTAACGTTTCTTCAAGTGCATTTAGTGAACAAAAGGCACATAACTTGAATCCAGAGAAAATCAGTCATAGAAAAACTAAATGCAAGGAATGACTCATCTAAGCCAGCTTTGTTTCCTGGAATAGTGGCAGAAAGCACAAATGTAGTCAGCATTGTATGCAAAATATGTTATCCACCTGTTCTGTTCCTGACAGATTACTTGATGCACATTAATATTGCACCATTGGTTTGATGTGAATCTTTCTTATTGAAAAACAACCAACAATAGGTCACAGACTTTTACTGAATTTGCAGTAACAATCACTTGCCCCAAGTGGACCTTTAGCACATTTTTGTGTATTGCCAGAGTGGTTGGTCATCTGAATTTTTCATGAGCTATTGTCTCATACTTTCTTTGCTGATTTATAAAATGTCCCTTTTCACAAAATGTTTTATTCCAAACCAACTTATGCTCAGAGAAAAACCACCTCTCTTTTTCTCCCTGTCTCACTTTATTTTATTGTTTTTTTTAATTTGAGGGGGTGGTGGGTTACTTCTGTTGGTGAGATGTGAACTACCATGAAAATAATTATAACTACCACAGAAATAGATTAAGTTTCCTATTACACAGGTTCGCACTGTATATCCTTCTGTCAAATATATTCCTTTCAAACCTAATTTTTATATATATACACTCTAAGTTCTAGGGTACATACGCAGAAAGCACAGGTATGTTATATAGTTATACACATGCCATGGTGGTCCAACCTAATTCTTTATGTTTAATGTAAATTCATGGAGGAGAGAATGTTTTATAAAGAGGTTATGAAGTTTATTCAAATAAAGTAAATATGCTTTTCTTGACATTTTAGTGCTCAACATATCAATGATTTAGAGATCATCTTTCTTGCTATGTGTGTTATGACTTTCAATTAGGATCACTATTTGCTTATTTGATGACTGGATTTATGTCAGAAGCTCCAATGAAGGGATTACTGATAAACTAGGCCAGGTCATTTCAGAAATCTCAAACCTGAATCTTACCACTGACCACACAGGAGAAAAAGAGACCCAAAAGATGACAGTGCCAGAGTTCCAGAGGGATGGCCAGTCCAGTCTTAGTGGAGAACAAACACCCCTAACTCTACCAAAAGATCTCAAGGAGAAAAGAAAATAGTTGAGCTGAATGAAGGAGCTCCTCCTGTGGGCATGAATCCGTCACAGTGCACCTCTTTCTACCACTGGGGATAAAGGACAGAAGACAGAGCCATGACCATCTGTGCACCCATCTGTCCACAAGGTCACCTGCCCACTTGCAAAATGCCCCAAGTAAGGTCTCACATTAATAGTCCATCTTCCTTGAGTGAGGAAGAAGCTCCTTCCCCATCCCCACCATCCTAAACTCCAAAGAACCTTCTAACCCCACTCAGGGCTCTTAATCTCACCCAAGGCTCACAATTCCAAGGAACCTCTTAATCTCACCCAGTAAAGAACTACTCATGCTTCTGAGATGAAAAGGAATTTGGTCTTCACTAAAAAAGCTTCTTCCTTTTGCCATTAAGGATCCTAACAGTCAAAGAGACTAAGCAAGCTCCCCAAAGGTACAGCTCTTTTCTACCAGTGTAATCTTGTATTAACACACAGGTAGTCATTTCTATAGTACTTTATATCACAATCTAAGTATTTCTAAATTGTCATCTCTTTATGTGGGTTCATATAAAATCTTGGACTTTGATTATAGTAAATGAATCAATGCTTTATATTTCATATTTCAATGGCATGAATGATGCTTTTATACTAGAGAATCAATCACAGTCAACATGTTCATACCTGGATTGAAGCAAAGTGTTTTTCATAAGTCAATACTTTTCTTTAATTACATCACACCTAGAAAGAAAATGAATGAATTGGCTAATTATTCTTTTGGTTGCCATTAGCTGGCATTAGGTTTTAGATTTATCACTATACATTGTTAATATACTTTAGGTTTTACTAATTTGTTCAGCTTTAGAAAATTGTCTTATGATGATGTTGTAAACCAAACAGTGTCCTTCCAAAATGTATGTGTTGAAGGCCTAACCCCCAATGTGACAGTATTTGGAGATAGAGCCTTTAAAGAGGTAATTAAAATTAAATCAGGTCATACCATGGGATCTTAATTCAATATGACTTGTGTCCTTATAAGAAAAGAAAGATGCTGGGGATGTGCACCCCGTGGAAAGGCCATGAGAGGACATAGTGAGAGGGCCGCCAACTACAATCCAAAAAGAGAGGCCTCAGGAGAGCCCAACCCTGCCAGCACCTAAATCATGGACTTGCAGCATCCAGAACTGTGAAAATAAATAAATTTCATTATTTAAGCTACCTGTCTGTGGCATATGTTACAGCAGCCCTAGCAGGCTAATACAGATGGCTATTTTCACGTATTTGCAATGACTTCCCAAACAAAAATTCTTTGTTCTGAAATTTTACCTTTTGGTAGATGGATGAGTCCATATACACTTTATTTTAGTGTGGCTAAGAAAATCCAATAAAGAAATATGGAGCTGCAGCAATTGATGAACTGAAAATTCTTCTTTCAATAGATGACAATGCTTATTATTATTTTGTCTAAATTCCCCAGGATAATATTGATTGCAAAAAGTTTTAACTCTGGATTTTAAAACCAAAGGTACAAATGAAAATATTTTTATTCTAGTCTCTCAATGTAATATGGAAAATGGCATATTAATTATTATTAACAGTTTTAGATATTTATATATATGTCTAACTTTCACAGAGTCAGGGAATCATGATTTAAAGGGATTTAAGAGGCCATTGAATGCTACAGATAAGATAGGTGTGTATATCTTTTGCATGTATCATTTAATTATTCTCACTATGATACAAGCAGAAAGATATAAGTATTCTCCTTGCGCTATCAAAAAAATAAAAACTCAGAATGGTAAAATAAGAATCCACTGTTAGCATTAATCAGGACTATAATCCTAACTTTCTGATTTCTACTCTACTTTTCTCATTATTGTAAACCGACTTACCATTTATTCTGCTTTAATTCTGACCAAAACTTAACTAAAAATTACTTTCTAAATGTGGTCAAAAATCAACATCCAACTTACCACTTACTATTCCTGGGTTTATTTTTTAATTGAGCACTCTTTCCCTGCCATTCCTCTGACAAATTCATCTTCCCTCAGATGGTGCAAAGAGCACAGTAGTTATCTTTTCATTGCATATTTTCAGGGTTAGAGAAAAGAGATATTTTTTTATTTGAGACAGGAGGGAAAATGAAGGACTGTTGAAGATATTGTTATGTTCTCTAATCTAAAAGGTAAGATGCCTGTGAATGCCATGATTTTGAGTCCATTTACTAATCTTCCAATTATATCTCTACGTTTCCCAGGAGCCTTTTTCACATGTGCTGGCCTTCTCGTGGAGTTGGTCACTGCTGCTTTGGCCTAAGATTTTTACTCTGCCATGTCCAGCCTACCTGGTCTGGTGACCGTTACTGCTATCATCATCCTAGGATGTTGATAGCAGTAATAGTAGCTGGACATGACATATATTTTTAGTCACAGAACCAAGAAAAGACTGAATATTTTAAAGTCTTTCTGTAGATTCAATGAAATTACAACACAAAAATTAACTATCAACTTCTGCTGTATGTAGATGATCTCAAATTCCCCAATTCAGGCCCATTCTCAGGGTCATACAATCTTTATAGCCATATGGGATACATGGACTTATAGCCTCTTCATCATAAAATCCATCTCATATCATTGATGTAAAGGCTAGCCTATCTTTAATAAGAAACATGACAATGCCAGCTCATACCTCTACAGAGTGTCCCGACTATATCATACCCCTGAGTAAAATTTAATCTTCACTGTCCCAAGACCCTAAATGGAGAAAAAAAGTCTCACTTTCACTATACTATGAGCTTTGACTTCTTGTTAACAGGGTCTTCATTTTTCCTAGTTGATTAACTGAGGAAATATCTTCTCCCTTAAGGAGAGACGTCACCTTCACACAGATGTGTCCTTTCCTCTGGCTCCAACAGGACAATCATATCTGAACACAATAGTTCTCCACAAAGTCATTTCCCAACATCTAGGTCATTTGGTCTTAGACAATGCCACTGGTAAGAAATCAATAATTCCCCAAAATGGTTATACACACGAAAAAGTCCTTCTTTTTAATGGGTTCTTTTCAGTATCCATTTTAAACTGTGCCTATATATCTCTTTATTAAAGCCCTCTTCATTTGAGATCGTCATTCTAGAAAATAGCTGCTCAAGCAAGAAAACATGCAATCTCAAATAAATTACAGTATACAAGCAGACTACGTTATAACTATACTCATAAAACAGAAACACATCTCTCAAAGAACCAACAAAATCTGTAGAGATATAGCTTTGCCAGAAACTTACGCACAAGAGTTAAAATTACCAAAGATACTACATAGCTTCTCAGTGTATAACATCTGCAGTCATGTTTACATACTGAGGAAAAAAGCCAAAGAAGAAGAAAAAAAAGTCTAAAATATGGAAGAGACACATATAGGAATAATTAGGAGATGGAAGAAGGTAGAAGTCAAAACACAAGTGTATGGACCAACCTTGGGTGAGAAGAAAAGCTGATCTTGGCTTGGGAGTAGAAATCGGAGAGAAGATTCTACGCTAAAACTGAAATCTCTAGTAAGATGTGGGAAATAGACAGGATAATACGTTAATCTTTGTTTCCTCAGATGGAGTTTTACTCTTGTTGCCCAGGGTGGAGTGCAATGGCACGATCTCGGTTTGCTGCAACCTCTGCCTCCTGGGTTCAAGCGATTGTCCTGTCTCAGCCTCCTGAGTAGCTGAGATTACAGGAACGTGCCACCATGCCCGGCTAACTTTTGTATTTTTAGTAGAGATGGAGTTTCACTATGTTGGCCAGGCTGGTCTCAAACTCCTGACCCCAGGTGATCCACCCTCCTTGGCCACCCAAACTGCTGAGATTACAGGCGTGATTCCAGAAAGTCTCTTGTTCAAATACATTAAATTCATTGCAGTTTCACAATTAACTCCTACGAGGTTAGTAAATAAGACTCTTTACATCTCTAAGTTTGAAATAACTTTATGAGAGAGAAGTATTGCAACCTTGCTTACTTCTCACTTTAGGATATAGAAATATAAAATGTATGATCATAGAGAAATAGAAAATGGCAAACTCACATTAAATTATATAATATCTTGTTCAAAATCAAGAGGGGATACGTAAGAGAAGCTTTATATATTTACTTGATAACTATGGAGCAGATGTAGACAGGAAGTGAGTTCTTATCAGCTTGAGTGTCTCACATTGAAAGTAAGTTGATCATTAGTCCTATGATATGAAACATCGATTGTATCAAACATTATGAATGAGAGGCTATTCATTCACTAAAGCAGAATAATGCCACATCTATAATGTTCATTTGTAAAGGCTGCCACATCTTGGAACTGGCACGGTGGGCTGCAGTGAAAAGAGAGTAAGTTTTGAAGTCCTCTGATCTTGCTTAACATTCTGGCTCTACTGTTTATTAGCTATGAGCAGACAGTAAGATAGGAATATAAGCAGCACCTCACAAGTCTGCTGTCCTTTCTGTCTCTTCTCTTAGTAAGGCAGCACCAGTATGAATCATTATAAAAGACATAAGCACAAGGACAATACCCCATGACCCTGAATTACTACGCAGTTCCAGGAAAAAGAAATCATACTCCCAGGACAAGTGGAAAAAGGAGTGAGCCAAGGTGATGCTAAGGATCTCAGTAGCAGAATTCTGTGATCTTCACACAATCTTCATTTCCATTTCCATAACTGTTTACAACACTCAGCGGCTTTGTGGCTCTTGGTATTTTTCTCCAATCTACCAGTTTCCTGTTATATATGTCATCTGAAAATTCACATTTATGACATACTCTTTTAACAAATATTTCCCACCAAGAGTACATCAGACACCATTGGAGACACTGCACATAGACGCTGGTATGGGTTGAACATTAGGGTCCCCTCTAAATATGATATGTACTCTCCTAATTTCATGCTATTTATATTTATGTGGAGCAATTGATAGTAAATCATAAAGCAATCAATACAAAAGTGAACTCAGATAGTGACAAGTGCTATGTAGAAAATAAGAGTATATTGTGTTAGAAATGAAGGACGGGGCCAGGTGCATGTAATCCCAGCACTTTGGGAGGCCAAGGTGGGTGGGAGTTTGAGACCAGACTGTCCAACACAGAGAAATCTTGTCTCTACTAAAATTACAACACTTAGCCAGGCATGGTTGCAGGTGCCTGTAGTCCCAGCTACTCAGGAGGCTAAGGCAGGGGAATTGCTTGAACCCAAGAGGTGGAGGTTGCAGTGAGCCAAGATCAAACCACTGCACTCCAGCCAAAGCAATAAAGGATAAAGAAGAAGTAGCAGAGAAGGCAAGATTAGACTAGGAAGTTAGGGAAGACTCACTAAAAAGAAGGCATCTGACTCAAAACCCAAAACACAAGTAGAAGACATAATTAAAGGTTTCCCATATGAAAATTTAGAAACACAGCTCCAGGAAAAGGAAGGATTCAGCGCTGTGTGTGCATACATATATATGTGTGTGCATGTGTATAAATACATATATATACATTTAAATTGACTTTTGTCTCTACTTCCTTGTTTATCCATCGCTGCTCCTCCCTCATCAATTCAGGCCAATAATGGCTCGGCACAGCTGCACGCTCTCTCCTCTCTCACATGCTGCATTTTCAGCTTCCACGGTCACCTGCATCATTATTTTGTTGTTTCCTAATTTTAATTCTCAACTATTATAATCTGATGGGCCAAGCTTATCGGTTCTGTTCCAAGTAATGCTGTAAACTGCTTGCCAGTCTAAGGATTGACTGCTCTGGGATAGCATGCCCTTTCCTAACCAACAAGGCGACAAGAGAAAAAAGGTCATTTGGTATCAAAACATCTGCCTGCAGTTTCCCTTGGGTATGACTGTAGTCAAGTCAGTTTTCCTTTAAAGAGTGTGGATAAGCAAGCTTCCTGATTGACATATCTCGTGAAATCACCAGCTGAATCATCCTTTGCTATGTAGTCAAGGTCATTCTGCCCTTCAGCTCTGCTATCATTCATGTTTCACTTTTAATTCATCTTCCAGAGAAATCCCTGGAAGATATCAGAAAAATAGTCTTCGCAGTAGCAGAGGTTAAAAAGCAAATAGATAAGTAATGTCTTCTCCACAACAGTGTAAGATTGAAACTAATTTTCTCCAGACACTGAAAAGAACACATGTTTTATATTACTTAGTTCACTTGCCCTGGTGTAAATCATAAATTCATTTAATAAAGCAAAAATCATTGCACACTCATAGAAGCCAAATCATGTTTAAAGCTCTCTATAAAACAGCCATGAACAGAATGGATCCAGTCCCAAAATAGTAGCCACAGGGCTGGGTGCAATGGCTCACGCCTGTAATCTCAGCACTTTGGAAAGCTGAGACAGGCAGATCACCTGAGGCTGGCAGTTCAAGACCAGTCTGGCCAACATGGAGCAACCCCGTCTTTACTAAAAACAGAAAATTAGCCAGGCGTGGTAAGGCATGCCTGTAATCGCAGCTACTCGAGAGGCTGAGACAGGAGTATGCTGTATGTCTGAGTACCCAGCACTTTGAGTATTTTTTTTCCCCGTGTTATGCAAATTTTCCACATAAGGAGGACCGCCACCCCTGCAAAGATTCCAGAAGCTCCACATCTCAGAGTTGCAACTAGAACTCGGCATGATTTTGGCTCTTACTATCCAATGCAATGTTCCAATATTAAGTGCATATGAAAGGGCCACGAAAATGAAAGCACACACAGTCTACTTTTCATAAGCATAGAGTGGCATGGCAAAGTCATCCAGGCCAGAGAGGGAGCAGCAATAGGCATTCCTGTAATGGTCCTTGCTGCCTAAGATGTGGAGTCTTCACTTGAACAGCTTCATGGCATAATTTGAGAATTAGCCAGATTTGCACTGTTCAAAATATGGTCACTACTAGTCATAATACACCTTAAAACATGGCTTAAATCATGGCGACTAAAAACATCGCTAGTCCAACTGATAAACCAAATTTTTCATTTTATTTCATTTTAATGAATTTAAATTTTAATTTAAAAATACATACTTCAGTAACTGGAAAACTCCGAAGTAGGATGAAGCAATTTTGATATGTAAATCTACTTTTTCAACTGTACAATTTTTGAAATATAAATATAGGTCAGGTATCTTTGATAAGCATTTAGTGCCAAAATTGATATGAGTTGTAAGTGTGAAAAGCACACCGGATTTTGAAGACTTTGTGTTAGAAACCATGTAATATATTTTTTTCTAATGTATTTCATTAATAATTATTTATATTAATTACACGTTGGAACTTGTTCCTCATTGGATCAGCAAAAAAAGAGAAAAAAAAGAAAAAGTTAATTACATGTTGAAATATTTCAGATTAATCACTGTAAATACAATGCATTGTTAAATTAACTTCACTTCTTTTACTTTTTTAACATGGTTATGGAAAATTTTAAATTACCTATGTGGTTCACATATTTTTATTAGACAGCAATTTTCTAGACTACTAGTTCTCAAATTTTAACATGCATCAGAATAACTTAGAAGGCACGTTAAGCCAATATAATGTATTGATTGAGAATAAGAGAGCATGAGCCAGGAAGTGATCTCTGAGAAACAGTGATAATTAAGGTGAAATCTGAAGGTGAAGATTTGTTGGGAGGACTGCTACAGAGAAATGAAATAGCATGTAGCAAGGAAATGATCAGTACTTTTGAAAGGCTCTTGTGGTCAGATTTAGTGGAGAAAGAACTCAGAAAGGCAGATAGAAACCAAATCATGCGTGACTCTTTAGGCCTTGGTAGAAAGTTTGAATTTTATTCAAAGTCTAATGAGAATACCTGAAAAACTTTCAATCAGTGGAGGACTGGAATACATTTTCATTTTTAAAAGATTACACAGCTAATGTCTGGAAAACTATTTGAATATGAGCAGAAACGGATATTAAGCGATAAGTAAGAAGGCTATTGCAACAATAAAGGGAGACAGCTAAGTAAAATATGCTAAAACAACCTGGTGGAATAATAAGCAGCTATGGAAAATGGCAACTATGGAGACTTTATAGACACGGGAAATACCTAGGATACAATATTAACTTTTAAAAAATAAAATACATAAAGATTATGTAAGCTTCAATTATGTGAAGTTACGTATGCAGACAAAATCTAAGTGAGAAAGTAACCCACCTCCCTCAAAGAAAAGAAAAATAGTCGTAGGATGGATGATACTTTTCCTTTTGCAAAATTTAAATTAATACAGTATTATTTTACAAACACATAGAGTGGGAGCCTTGCTTTAATTAAAAGAATTTTTTTCTTTCTTTCTCTTTGTATGGTGAAATGTTTGTATAAGCCAAGAAGACAAAATTGTCATAATATGAATGACATTTATATTTGTGTTTATTACTATAGAATAAATTTCCATTTTAAACAAACAAGCATTCCATTGGTTTTTCCATATCATTCTCTGTATTTCAAGCACAAATAAGATATCATCCACTTAGAGAATTTCCAGTTACATGAAAATTAATGCATTAGACCTTCAATTGGGAAACAATGATAGTTATATCAAATCTTCACATAGAGCCTCTCACCAACAAAACAAACATAACTTTACCTAGTTATAATTCATGAATTTAGACGGTATTTACTGTTATATGCCAATGGATATCCTGCTACCTTACCGAATCATGCATCTAACAACACAGAGATCTAAATGTATAATATGAAATGGCATAACTTATCATTGCGGGATTGAGGGTAAGTTCCTCTACAATCTGAGAGTAGAAAAAGATTCTACCCAAGACTTCAAAACCCAGACACAACAAAAAGAAAATTAATACATTGGACCTCTTTAAAATTAAATCCTTTGTACGGCATGAACACTATAAGCAAAGCCAAATGACAAACTGGCAGAAAGAAACTGCAACATACACCACTTTAAAAAATCTAACATCCCTAATATACAAAGAAATTTTTTAAATTCAGGTAAAAACACCAAAATACTAAAGAAAAATGAGCAAAGATTTGAGTAACTCACAAAAAGATTATAACTAATAGCCCTATGACGTTCGATTGTACTCATAATAAGAGAAATGCAAGAAAAACTAACTCTTCCATCAAATTGGCAACAAAGGAAAAAATCAAAGGCTTGGCAATATATTATGTAGGCAAAGCTGTAAGGACTACATTATTGCTGGGAATGCAAAATGTCACAGTCCCTCTAGAGCAGAATTTGGCAATATTTAGCAAAATGCATTACCACTTCTGCAAATTTACCCTGAGACATAGCTTTAACAATAACAAAATAAGTATTCTCAAGGTTAATAAGGTTAATCATTGCAGCATTATTTGCTATTGCAAATATTGATAAGTAAATATTCAAACATATGAGAAAACAATGGTACACATTTCACATAATACTATGGAGCAATTATAGATGAATGAGGACAATCTCCAGGAACTGATATGAAATGATCTGGATATATCAGTCAGCACAAACAAAAGACAAAAATTGTGCAAAAGAACATATACAGTATGCCATCTTCCATGTAAAAGGAAAGGGAAATAACGAAGTCTATACCAATAACTCCAATCTCAATCCATCACCACAAGGTTCTTCCTTGCTGTTACCAATTCCACAAACCTATAATACATCTAAAATAATTTCAGAATTGCTTTGAGTCTATCATCATAAAAAAG
>PVKV010021218.1:0-38082 GCA_004027835.1 Alouatta palliata | reverse complement strand
ACTTCATGATCAACAGTAGGCATGTGATCATCATCACCACGAACTTCATGATCAACAGTAGGCATGTGATCATCATCACCACGAACTTCATGATCAACAGTAGGCATGTGATCATCATCACCATGAACTTCATCGCTTCCTGATCAACAGTAGGCATGTGATCATCATCACCATGAACTTCATCACTTCCTGATCAACAGTAGGCATGTGATCATCATCACCATGAACTTCGTCACTTCCTGAAACTCAGTATGGTTGTTTTTTTCTTTTGTTTTGTAAGATGAAGTCCTGCTCTGTCACCCAGTGCCACGATCTCAGCTCACTACAAACTCTGCCTCCCGGTTCAAGCGATTCTCCCACCTCAGCCTCCCAAGTAGCTGGGACTACAGGTGTGCACCACCACACCTGGCTAATTTTTGTATTCTTAGTGGAGACGGGGTTTCACCACGTTGGCCAGGCTGGTCTGGAACTCCTGACGTCAAGTGATCCACCCATCTTGGCCTCCCAAAGTGCTGGGATTACAGGGATGAGCCACCGCGCCTGGCCTCAGTACAGTTTTAAAATCATGGGCTTTGAATCCCAGTCTGTTGCTTCCTAGAGCTAGTGTCCTTTATCTTGATGGGGCCTCAGGTGTCTTATCTGTAAAATGGGCATGGTAATAGCTTCTACCTCACAGGTGGCTGTGTGGACTGACTGAATTAATGCAGACACTCAGCACAGTGGCCTGGAATACTTTATTTGCCCATAGGTGTCTCCAAATATGTCTTCCCACCCTTCCTCTCCTCAGCCAATTTGGCCAGTATGTCTGTTTTATGACTCACAGATTCTCAAACCCCCAAGTTCTGGACACTGGTATGTCCTCAGTAAACAGGAGTTTGGATGAGCAGAAGGATACTCTAAAATCACAGCCCAGAAATGCCCTAACCAGATGACCTTCAACACGTGACTGCCTCTCTGACCCTCAGTCTCTTCATCTGTAAAATGGAGCTAATAGTAACCCCTTCTTTTCAGGGTGGATGCAAAGATTAACGAGGTAATATATGTGCCTGGTTCCCAGTAAACGCCAATAATAAACAGCGGCTGTAAGTGTTACTTGTTCTTCCTCCTGCCTTCGCTCACCTCCTCTATCCTCTTCCCCATCTTCCTTCATCAAGGCAGATGTTCCTTCATTTCATTTCAAGTTGATCAGCCAGAGAAGCCGGGGGAAAACTGCACAGAGATAGGATTCAAAGTTCTGTTGTAAGCATGGGTGGCCGGGAGCAGTGTGGATGGGTGGGTGCACCCCAGCAGGAAAATTGTGTCTGCTAGCACTGTTTCCAGGCTCAACATAGCCTGCCTCTCCCTGTGCAGCTGGAAGAAATCCACAGGTATGTCTGTGCACTTAGCCTGCCTTCACCCAAACCAGCCAGGGCTGTCAAAAATCATTAGAGAGAGAAAATCCCATCCCAAGAGGGTGGCAGCCCATCTCCCTACTGTCCCCTGAGGTTCCTGTGGCGTTGTCCCTCTTCTCATCTGCTCTGGAGACTTAATCCCTCAGCAGAAGAACGATGTCTCCCAGTGACAGGTGGATCCCAAGACCGCTACTCACAGCCCCACCTCCTGAGCAGGTCTAGAGAGGAGAATACAAAGCTTCCAGTGGTTACCTCGCTGAGACTGGAGTCAAGAGCTTGGGTTCAGGAATCAGACAGACTCAGCTCTTTGTAGCTGTGTAACTGTAGGCGAGTCACTTCACCTCTCTGGGCCTCAGTTTCCTCCTCTGTAAACCAGGGATTAAAATGGTCTGACATGGTGTCTAAGAGTGTAGTCTGGAGCCACACAGCCCTGAGGGGTTGAATCCAAGACCTGCCTGTGAACTAGCTGTGTTCTAGTTCACAGGTATGACCCTGTGAACTAGAAAGGTATGACCTTTCTAGGTCATACCTTTAAGAAAAGGTATGACCCATTTCTTAAGCTCTTTGTGCCTCAGTTTCCTCATCTGTAAAATGGGCATGAAACCTTAGACATTTTCTTGAGGATGAAATGGATTCCTACTTGCAAAGCACATTGTCCCTGGGACATGGTCAGCTCTAGTGCCTGAAATTAAAAATAAGCAACTAAATTGTAGAGCTGCTGCAAGGACGAAATGAGATACTACCTGCAGACCTCTTAAAAACAACAACAAATTCTTATTATTCCCACCAGCGAGGCCAGATTTCTTGGGACTCACTGTGTGTATTCTCTTACTCCCGGGCATTTTAGGACTTTTGCATATTGTCTGTGGAGTTAATTCTCAAGAAAAGGGGACTGTAGTCTGCTGTCCCTAGGATGTCACATTCCTTCTGCAGTGATGTCAGGCACTGCCTCTATAAATGTTTATATATCTGCACCCATGCACACCCACATGCACCCATCCACGTGCACCTTCACACAGATCGTCACAGACTGTGCTAACACGTGTGTGCACTATTCACATATGTCATTTTCCCCTCTCACTGTTCCCCAGAGAACAGCCTGTGTCATGCACCAAGTCATTAACCTGCCCCAGCGACCTCCCTGATCTGGGGGCAGGGCCTGCCAGAGCCAGCACCTCCACATTCCCCAGACTGCTTCTAACCCCTCCAGATCAGCCCACAGGGATTCAGCCCAGCCATAGAGAAGGAGCATCCTCTCCTCCTTCCCCCATCTTAGGCTTGGCCAGAGCTCCAGGGCCCCAGAATTGAGTTCAGCATCGTGACTCTACCCACAGGCCTGGCCACCACCTTCCCCCCTCGCCATCAGCTCTTAATTCTTAATTAGGCCCCCCTGCCTCCTCTCTTTCCCCACATCAGTGTGTGAGCTCTTAACTAGAGCCAAATAAGTGTTCTTCAACACAAGCCTCCTTGTTACAGACCCCTGCTTCAAATTCCCAGAAAGTTTCCCATTTTTCTTAGAATACACTTCTCATTGTCTTTAGAAGGAAATCCAGACACAGAGCTGCAGCCCCTGGCCATGCCTGGCTGGCCCCTGCCATTCCCCAATCTCCTCCACTCTTCCTTCCTTTCCTCCACTCCAAACTCACCCCCATGTTAGTCTGTAAAGGAATACCCAAGACTGGATAACTTATAAAGAGACTGATCTGGCTCACGGCTCTGCAGACCATGCAGGAAACATGGCACCAGCATCAGTTTCTGGCAAAGCCTCAGGAAGCTTCCAGTCACAGAGGAAAGTGAAGGGGGGGGTGCAGCATGTCACGTGGTGAGAGAGGGTGCAAAAGAGAGATGGCGGTGCCAGGTTCCTTTTAAACAACCAGCTCTCATGTGAACTCACAGAGCAAGAACTCATCCATCACCAAGGGGATGGCGCTAAGCCACCCATGAGGGACCCACCCCCATGATCCAATACCTCCCACCAGGCCCCACCTCCGACACTGGGGAGCACACTGCAACATGCGTTTTGGAGGGAACACACATTCAAACTATATCACTCCACACACTCCCACCCCAACCCCTAGTCCCCCTTTTCACCTGCTTCCACCAGCCCCAGGGCTCTTGTACAGGTGCGTGCCCTGTCCCGAAACGCTCTCCCCTGCCCCTCTGTGCTGCTGTGAGAACCAGCTGGCAGGTTCCTTGCCTCATTAATGGCAGATCTGGCTGCCTGTCCCAGAGCACGACTGCCTCCAGAATCACTTAGAGTTATTTCTTCAGCCAATCCCCTCCCCCAGTCACCGAGAACCTCCAACCATGACCAGGGAAGTATATACATCCACAGCTACCCACCTGTCCTCTGGGGCTGCCAAGGAGAAGACAGAGAGGCTGCCATAGGGGAGGAAGAACACCAGCCTTTCACATATACACCATGGAATACTTTGCAGCCACAAAAAAGGATGAGTTCAGGTCCTTTGCAGGAACATGGATGAAGCTGGAAACCATCGTCCTCAGCAAACCGACAGAAGAACAGAAAACCAAACACCGCACGTTTTCACTCATAAGTGGGTACTGAACAATGAGAACACATGGACGCAGGGAGGGGAACAACACCACCTGGCCTGTCGAGGGTGGGAGAGCTAGGAGAGGGATAGTGATGGGGGGATGGGGGGATGGGGAGGGAAAACATTAGGAGAAATACCTAATGTAGATGACAGGTGGGATGGGTGCAGCAAACCACCACGGCACGTGTATACCTATGTAACAAACCTGCACGTTCCGTACATGTACCTCAGAACTTAAAGTATATTTTTTAAAATGTGTCAAGCTCAAGTTCTCTGCATTTGAAAGTCTATATACAAATTAAAGCTTTTATATTGTCCCTTAAAAAAAAAGATAAAATCCAAAAATTAATCTCAGGAAAATAAAAAAGAACACCAGCCTTTATCTGTGCCTAGAGTTCTATATACACAGCCTCATCGAGTCCCCACCATGCGGATGAAACCACCGCGGCTCAGGGAGGTTACAGGAACCAGTCTGGAACCAAGAGCTAGATCATGCCAAATCCCAGTTTTCCCCACTGCTCCTGCCCGCCACAAACACTCACGGTAGCCACACCAGGTGCCAGGCCCTCTGCCAAGCGCTGGAAATGCAGCAGTGTGTAGAACCGACAGATCCTGCCTCGTGGGACTGACAGTCTATCGACCCCCAGCCTTGACATCATTCTCCTGCAAGAAACTCCAGGGGAAGAAAGAGGAAGCTTTCCCCTGGATTTTAAATGCCAGATTTTGGGGGTCCTCTTGAGGAGGCTGGTTAGACAAATTGACTTCTACCTCCAGAAGGATCCCTGAGGGACCAAGGAGAAAGGAGAGAAGCTCTGTGGGACGTAGCGAGGTTCCCATCAGAGGTGTGTCAGCAGAGCCGTGAGCCTGGGGTTCTGACTTTGGGAGAGGGAGAGTTGGGTGGTGGTGAGGGGCGTGCGGTGTGAAGATGACACTGTGAACCTCCCACTCCTGCCTCCAAGGGGGCTCTGGGGAGAGAGGAGGCACACTGGTCCTCCTTGCCCCTCGCTATGCACCCTGCACTGTCCCACTCCGTCCTTGGTTCCCCACCACTCCCCAAAGTCCAAAGCTCAGTTAACATGCAGGTCGGCAAGCCAGAGTAGGATTTGGTCCCAGATACCCTCAGGCCCAGAACCAAGGCTGTTCACAGGTCCAGTCTGCCACAGGAGGTCGGCCAGCCAGAGAGGCAGCGTGGCAGCCCCGTGCTTCCAGTGTGCCGGGAGCCCGGGTCGGGGAGGAGGGAGAAGCTGCCAGCAGCAGCGGGTGAGGATATTTTAGTGCCCTATGAAAACCTGAATAAATAGTGCCTAACCTTTCCTGACTCCCACTTCCTTATCTCAATATTCCGTTTAATAGCACCTTTCAGGCCTCACTAAAAGAATACGAGGGTTGTTACATCAGCCCTAAGTCACGGTTACAATGGGCCTGGCTGTGTTGGCAGGCAGCAGCAACGCCAGTGCTGGGCGCCTGGGGAATCCCAGCTCTCCAGGGCCCCTCATGGCCAGATGCAGGTCCTGTTCTTCCCAGAAAGGCCAGGCTCCCCTCACCTGAGACCCACTAGGCTCCGGGGTGGAGGGTGATAGATAGTTGGACCTTGCTGGGAACCGACTGGACTTGCTACAGAGAAAAATGTCATAGACCAAAGCCTCTATTAGTGTGCTAGGGCTGCCGTACAAAATACACTGGGTGGTTAAGCAACAGAAATTTGTTCTCTTGAAGTCCTGGAGGCCAGAAGTCCCAGAACAAGGTATCCGCAGGCTTGGACCCCTCGGAGTCATGTCGGAGAAGGATCTGTTACAAGCTTCTGTCCTCAACCTGTTGATGGCCTGCGTCTTCACGTGGTCTATGTATATAATAATAATATGGAAATAAGAATAAAAATGGGTGAATCTGCTAACTCTTTCCAGCATGCCCGGCTCCCAGCCGGTCTTCTGCCTTGTTCTCTCTTCACCTTCTGCACAACGCCACCAAGTGGCAGCGGGTGTTTCCATGTCTCAATGCGGGAGGATGCAGGGCTCTGAGAGGTAAGGAGGCCTGTCCAAGGTCACACTTCCCATAAGCAGCAGACCTGGATTCAAACCCAGGCCTGCGTGCCGTTTCCCACAACCCCACCCCTGCTGAGATGCAGTCAAGACATCTGACGGAGCTGCCCATGCTGTCTGTTTATCAGGATGTCCTTGGGGAGTCCCCGGCTCTGTCTGAAGATCAGTTTTCTCATCTGTAAGATGGGGATACAAACAGTCTGGCCCAGGGAAGGCTGGGGGAGTCAAATGAGGTTTGGTTCCGTGACGGTGACTTAAAATGTATCCGACGCCATTCCTCAGGAAGACGAGTAGAACTTAGCAAAGAGAGACAGACGAGTCCCACGCTGTGTGCAGGTGTGCGCTGGTGTCGGGAGCTCTTGTCCATGGAAAGAACAAGGGAATATGAGTGTGGATTCAGGGTGTGTGCACTCCTGGATGCAGAGGTAGTATTTGGAGACCTGCCCATGTGTGTGTCTTCTCGGCATACATGTTTACCAGCCCGGGTCTGGGTGAACAGACAGGAGTTTATACATGCATGTGATGTCAATATTTGTGCTTCTGTGTCTTTTTGTGTTCCTGAGTACATGGGCACCTGTTGTGTGACTGCGCGTGCAAAGAGGTGAGTGTGGATGTGAGTGGGGGAGGGGAACACACGTGCCTGTCTGTCAGAACCTGGGTCTGCACACCCAGATGCATATGTGTGTGTCCCGTGCTGTGTGGATGAGGGAACATCCCTGCAGCTGTGTGATGTTCCCTCATCCACAGTGTGTGTCTGTGTACACACCGGCCTACCTGAGCATGCAAGCCCGGCCAAGCACACTCGGTCGCCCTGCAGCCTGAGATATATGTGCAGCTCTGTGAGCTCCCCTTGGAGCGTGTGTGGCCGCCGCTCGCAGGGTCCAGCACTGGGGTAAATAAGGCCTTTTCCGCCCCCGGCTGCACCCAGGGCCGTGCAGGCGGCTGCACTAATAAGGCTGCTTTCCCTGAGGCAGCGGCTGCCGGAAGCAGGCTGGGGAACCAGAGCCTCGGGGCTCAACTCCACGGCCCCTCGCCAAGGCTGCCACGTCAGCAGGACCATGGCCCTCCACGACCCTGGACCTTCTGGTAACCCAAGGCCAACCGTAGCCCCTGCGTGACCCCTGGAGAGACCTGGTTCCCTCTAGCCTCAGCCTCCCCATCTCCACTGACCCACAGTCCTGCAGGGCCCGGAGAAGGACCAGGGTTCGCCTCCCTGCACCACATCCTCCTGGTTCCAGCTCCACCACTGACCAGCCTTGAACTTGGCCTGTCAAGGCCTCCGACTCCTCTTCGGTAAAACGGGGCAATGAGTTGACCTGAAGGCCAAGTCTGGGCCTCTTCTAGCTGGGGCACCCCCCTCGAACGCTCTCAGTGAGATGGCTGGATGAGGATGGAGGAGAGAGGAAAGGATTCTGTCTCCAGTAAGATCCTGATGGTGAACTGGGAATGCTTCATAAATGCTTGCTGTAACCCTAAGCCAGGCTAATGGGGGGATAATCACAAGAATGGCAGCTACTGCTACAGCTCTTCCTGAGGCTACACAGCGATGTTACCGTTTCTACGATTATGGTAGACATCACCATTGTCCTCTCCGCTTCCCCACTCAGGATCCACGGCTGCCCCACCCACCATTCTCCTGACTCCAGGGAGCTGCCTGCCAGGAACCGACGCTCCCGACCTCCTCACCGGGGCTTAATTAGGTCTCTTAGAAGGCAGAGATGGCTCAGGGCCTGCAGGGAGCTGGGGGCAGAGGAAGCTGCAAGGATGGGAGGAGGTGTCTGCAGGGAGGAAGATGGGGCAGGATGGGGATCTCCTCTGACTCAGAATGCCCCTCCTTCCCCCCCACCAAGGCCTCTCTCACTCAGAAGTGTAGCTTGGTAGAGCCAGCTAGACACACACACGCACACACATGCATGCACATGCTCACAGGCACAGCTCTTCAAGCTCTTCATCCATTCTTTAGCCTGGAACAAAAGCTCTGCCAAGCTTTATCAAGGCAGGATGTGGCTTCATCATGACTCAGAGTCATACTCACCAAGGTTTGAATCTTTGGCCCTGCTCCTTCCCTGCTGTGTGACCTTGAGCTGCTGGCTTTCCCTCTCTGTTCCTTCATCTTTGAAATAGGGGTATTAATTGCACCCATTCCAATTTAACCCTCCAAGTCTGCTGTGAGGGTTAAATAGTTAGATTCAAGTAAAGGGTTTCACCTAGCTGAGCACATAGTCAATACCCCTTTTGTGTCAGCTCCATGGTTAGCAGCACAACTGTATCAGTCAGGATAGTATTCATCCTGCTGCTGTAACAACTAATCCCCAAACTGTCCTACGTCTATTTCACACTTGTGTTGCATGCCTATCGGGTTGGCATGGAAAGGGGAGGCCCTCATGGCAGGCACTCAGGGACTCAGATTGACAGGGCAGAGTCGCCATCTCAAATATTACCCATAGCTGTGCCAGCAGGAAAGAGAAATCCCTAGTCTCAACCCTGGAATCAAATCCTTCAGCCTGGACAGGAACATGTACTCAACTCATGGACCAGAACTAGTACCATAACCCCACCTACCTGCAAGGACGCCAGGAAATGCAAGCTTCAAGCGTCCAGAAGGCAGAAAGACAAAAGCGTGGTGACCACATCTCCAACTCCCATCGTAGCAATGGCCCATTTAGAATCCTAGACATTTACACATGGAAAAAATTCCTTCAGACCATTTAGTCCAACCCTCTAATTTTTCAGACTGGGGGCTTAGGACCCAGCGAGGGGAAGAGACTTATCTAAGGTCATACAGCCAATTGACTTCAAAACTGAGATTCTGTATTAATCTGTTTTCACATTGCCATAAAGAAACATCTGAAACTGGGTAGTTTATAACGAAAAGAGGTTAACTGGCTCACGGTTCTGCAGGCAGTACAGGAAGCATAGCAGCTTCAGCTTCTCGGGAAGCCTTAGGAAGCTTCCAATAATGGCAGAAGGCAAAGGGGGAGCCAGGTGTGAACATGGCAGGAACGGGAGCAAGGTGTGGGAAGGTGCCACCAGATCTCGTGAGAACTCACAATCATGAGAACAGCACCAAGGAGATGGCTCTAAACCATGTGTAAGAAATCCACCTCCACGATCTAGTCACCTGCCATCAGGCCCCACCTCCAACACTGGGGGTTATAATTCCACTTGAGATTTGGTGAGGACACAGATGCAAACCACATCAGATTCCAACCCAAGTCTCCTGGATTCTTAGCTCCAGACTGGGTCATCTTGGATTCCAGGATGCTCTTGTCCACCCAGCCGGCTTTCTCCCAACCCCACTGGCTAGCATGAACCAACACAGTCCTGGCCAATGAAGAATGTCCTGGGAGAATTCTAGGAAGGGTTTCTTCTCTCTTTAAAAGGAGTCTGAGGGCCGGGCACACTGGTTTTGAATTACGCCTGTAATCCCAGCACTTTGGGAGGCCGAGGTGGGCAGATCACAAGGTCAGGAGTTCAAAACCAGTCTGGCCAACATGGTGAAACCCCGTCTCTACTAAAAATATAAAAAATTAGCCAGGTGTGGTGGTACATGCCTGTAGTTCCAACTACTCAGGAGGCTGAGGCAGAAGAATCGTTTGAACCCCAGAGGCAGAGGTTGCAGTGAGCTGAGATCGTGCCACTAGACTTTAGCCTAGGTGACTGAGACTCCATCTCACAAAAAAAAAAGGAGTCTGAGAAGCAGGTATTTCCCTTCTAGGTTTGGTTGCTGTTGTGGGAGCAGGCTCCAGCAGCCACTTTGTGACCATGAAGAAATAATGTTGAGTATTTTGTCCCATACTCTAAAGAAAGCAAAAAAGAACTTGACCTTGGATGATGTCATTGAGCCACTGAATTAACCAACCCTGGAGCTGCTCTACTTCTGACTTCTTATGACATGGTAACACATTGTCTTTCTGGTTGAAACCACGGGAGCTGGGTCTTCAGACACTGACAGCCAAAGGCATCCTAATGGATAGAGCCCACATGCTATTCCTCCACCCCATGCCTCCGTACTTCCCTCTCCCACTCCATGAAAACCCTTGCCTCAGGTCTTAGTTTACACATCTCTCCCTCCAGAAGTTTTCCTGAATCCCCATTCCCGGCCTAGAACATGCACCTCTCATACGCTCTGAGAAAAACCCTTTCTCTCATAGTGCTTTATCTCATTTTATCCTTAGAAACCCATGGGTGTGGTTCTTTGATTGACATCTTCCTTCTCTGCTAGCACATAAGCTCCATGAGGAAAAAGAAGAAGCTGCTCGGGCCCCATTTTAGCCACATGTGATCAGCACAGTGCCGTCCACAGGAAGCCCTAATGTTTGCTGAGTAAATGAAGTGATTCACATGTTCCTGCTCCTTCATTCACTTTTGGATTCCAAAATATTCACCCAGTAAGCTTGAGGAGGCCAGGAGTCTTTCTTCTGTTCATTGATAAATCCCAAAAGCCTGGAATGGTAGTCTTCCATCAGAGGAGCACTCAAATATTTGTTGAGTGAATTGGTAAATGAATTGAACTCCCTATAGGTACAAGAAGACAAGCGAAGGCTTAGCTAAAAAAGAGAGCCAGAGGGAGCTACAACGATCAGAGGAGTAGAAATGGAGCAGCCAGGCCACATTTCCACAGGTGAACACAGGAGTAACAGCTCAGCGTTCTGCTGGCAGAAAGCTAACTGCAGGGCTAAAGGAAAGCAGCATCCAGGGTTAGCCCATGTCACCATTAACCATGAGTCCCGGCTATCAGCTCCCTGAGGACAGGGAAGGTTTTGGGGGAAGCGTCTGTCCAGGTGGGTGAGACCTGGGTCCTATGAGGGACTGAGTTCCCACCGGTCCTCATGCCAGATGGCTCTCCTGGGCCCCACATCCATCACGGCTGTTGTTGGTCTCGGAGAAAACAGAAGTGACACTTGAGAGATGGATGTCGATGGCAAATGGGCTGTGATGATCATGCGTCTCCATTTTCCCCTTAATATACATGATGAATAAACTTAATTACACGGAAAATTGCTGCCATTGAAGAATGTGGCACATGTGGCTTCGTGTTGCTGAGTGACTCCTCGCTCTCATGGCAATCCAAAGATTCCAGGGAGGAAACCATCGTCCCCTCACTGATGCCAGGACCACCCTCTCAGAGGACAAAGTCATACTCAAGGAGACCCAGAGGAAACTCACAGATGAATCTGTGGAATGTCAGCTCTGAGAAGACCTAGAGTGTTCATTTCATCCAACCACCCATTTTACAGATGGGGATAACTGAGGGATGAATGTAGTGACTTTATCCACGGCCATTAAAATAAAACGCAGTCTCCTCCATCTTCAAGTCCTCTGTGTTTCTTTGATTCAAAAGACGAATATTTCAAATGCCTCTTGGTTTCCATTTCTTTAAAGGAAGATATTTGGGTGGCCGGGTTTGGTGGCTCATACCTGTAATCCCAGCAGTTTGGGAGGCCAAGGCGGGTGGATCACGAGGTCAGAAGACTGAGACCATCCTGGCCAACATGGTGAAACCCTGTCTCTACTAAAAATATAAAACTTAGCTGGGCGTGGTGGCATATGTGCCTGTAATCCCAGCTACGCAGGAGGCTGAGGCAGGAGAACCACTTGAACCAGGGAGTCGGAGGTTGCAGTGAGCCGAGATTGTGCCACTGCACTCCAGCCTGGGCGACAGAGTGAGACTTCATCTCAAAAAAAAAAAAAAAACGCACTCGGGGAAACTGACCCATGTCGACACCATGCTATGTAAAATGGTGAGCGCTGTGCCAGACCAGAACTGATGCTTAAAACAAGTTATTGTTATCACTACTAATGTTAAACTTTTTATAAATGCAGTTCGCCCAGAAAGGAAAAGAGGGGAAAACCAGGACCTAGAGGGTAGGCAGTCTGGGTGCTGGCACACCCTCTGTTACTAACAAGCTTCAAAGCTATTCCCACCTCTGAGCCTCAGTTTCCTGTCCTGTAAAATGAATGCCATAGTCTTTTCTCTTAACCATCAGTAGGCTGTTGGAGCTCGAGGGAGCTAAGAAACATCTGAGTGCCACAAAGACGTAAGAGGTTGTAGATAGTCATAGCAGGAGGCTTCCACATCATAGCACTGTGCAGCAAGGCTCTGACAGCATAAGCTTGAGGGAGTGTCCTGTGGTCTCCCAGTCCCTGCTGAGATGAAGACAAGTCAGCCTGAAGCCAGGTAGTTGGGGTGGGGCGGCAGAGGGAAGGAGGGCGGTAACAGCTGACATCTGTCCACAACCTTCAGCATTGTTCAATAGATACCCACAGTAGGGACATTATAGAGCAAGGGAGGGGGACAAAAATGGGTAAGACACAAGCACTGTCCTCAAGGAGCACATCATCTACTAGGAGAGATAAACACGCCGTCAATCCACGAGTGTGGTGACTTGAAAACAGCCAGCATTAGCTGTATAGCATGAGGTGCAGTCAAGGAGGAACCTCTGGAGGAGTGTAGCTTGGAATGATTTGTTCACTCATGCATGGATGCACGCATGCGTACCTGTATGTATGGTATCTAATGATCTGGAAATAACAGCGCTGAATAAAGATGTAACTTCCGCTTTCATTGAGGTTTTCACCCTGAAACTGACGTGAGACTTGTCAGGCCAGCAAGGGGCAGTGGGAAGGGTGCTTCCAGCATGGGAAACAGCACAGGCAAAGGTATGGGGGTGTCAAGCAAGTCGGTGTCCGCAACACACAAAGCACAAAGCACCCGGCACAAGCCCCGACTGGATGGGAAAGCTCTCAGACTTCGAAGTTTCCAAAACAGAAATAGATAATTCCCCACCTCGTGCTACCTACTCATCTTCTCTCAAAAGTGCACTGTGCAATGGACAGATGGATAAACCGAATGTGTTTTATTCATACAATGGAATATTATTCTGCCCTAAAAAGGAGGGATGCACTGACTCAGGTTAAACCCTGGGTGAACCTTGATGGTATCATGCCAAGAGACGTGAGGCACAAAAGGACGGATTGACTCCACGCAGGGCAAAATGCTGAGTGCTGTGCCAAGCCAGAATGCTCAGTAAGTTAGCTGCCATTTGCATTGCATGATTCCACTTATATGAGGTCGCTAGAGAAGTCAAATTGACAGAGAGAGAAAGTAGAATAGAGGTTACCAGGAGCTGGGGGAGGGGAACTAGGGAGTGAGTGTTTAACGGGTATGGAGTATCAGTTGGGGAAGATGAAAAAGTTCTGTGGATGGACACTGGCAATGGTTTTCTTAGAAATAATCAACAATTCATTCATTCACTCATTCATTCATTTGTTCCACAAATATGTACTGAGCACCAACAATGTATCCAGCATTCTAGGAACTGAGGGTACAGAGTCTGCAAAAGAGATGAAGACCCCGCCTAGTACCAAGAGGACAGGAACTTGGGAGCCAGACAGTAAACAGTTAAATGCATTAATAAACAAGGTAATTATAGACAGGATGAGCTGGAAAGGATATACACAGGGAGATGTGCTAGGGACAGATGAGGGAGGTTTTCTACTGTGGAGAATAGAATCTCGGCAGAGCTCCCTGGGGACGTAGCAGGTCCCCTGAGTCCAGCAGGAATCGATCAAGCAAACAGCTGGGAGGAGAACAAGTCCTTCTTATAACAGACACTCTTGCATATAATATATTTCTATCCCTGCCTTTCTGTCTCATCCAACCCAGGCCTCTCTGATCCTGGTTCCATCCTAAGAGGATACTAGGGCCTGGGGATGGATACAGAAGTAGCTAACACTCAGGGTCCCACAGAAGCATTTCCCAGGCCAGCTCATCAGAAAGTCCTTCCACCTGTCTAACTTTCCTCTCTCCTGCTGCAGACACCTCTGTTGCTCTTTAGGGAGACGGAGGTCATTCTTAGGAAGTGGTCCACACGGTGACCTTCCCAGCTGCCGCATCCCCTACAGTCTCTAACCATGTCACCCAAGGCCCACAGTGGGAAAAAGGAGCCCAAGGCCAGGCAGTTGCTGTCGCTGAGATGCACCAGCAAGCTGGGAGCTGCAGTTCATTAGCGGTGAGATAATTAAGTCCCAGGCTGGGGCCAGCCTGTTAGTGCCTTTAGATCATCCAAAGGCAGTGGTTTTCTTAATGAAAGGTTCTCTGTTACAGAATCAGGCTCCCATCCATCTCCATTATGGGGGGCAGTTTACCTGCTAACACACACACACCACGCACACTCCCTGGCAGGGGGTGGCGGCAACACGGAGGTGCAGAGGGGCTTTCCAGACCCCGAGACGCCAATGAACAGTCTGTTCCTACTGCCACCTCAGCACAGGGAACGCCTAATCCTCCTGGGCGGCCGCCTGCTGGTGTCTGGAGGACCAGGGTGGATGGGGACTTGGGATGGAGCACATTTCAGCCAAGACTAGAAAGTTCCTGCCCCAGGGAGTGTGTTCACTCCTTTCCAGGTGACTTCCAGTTAGGCAACTGGGAGATGGGACTTTAATGCCAGCTTGCTCAGGGGTGTGCTGGTTGGACGTCCTCTCGGGGCTTCAGCTTTTACTCTTGCCCGCAACAGCCAGAGGAAGCTTCGAGTATTATTATTAATGGAAGTGAAATTCACGTGACCCAGCAATCCCACTCCCTAGGTGTATACCCCAAAGAACTGAAAACAGGGACTCAAACAAACACATGTACACCCATGTTCACAGCAGCCCTATTCACAACAGCCAAACGCTGGAAACAAGCCACATGTCCATCAGTGGGTGAAAGGATGAACAGAGTGTGGTATACCCACGCAACGGAACACTATTCAGCCTTAAAAAGGAGGGGAGCTCTAGCCAGGTGTGGGGCTCACACCTGTAATCCCAGCACTTTGGGAAGCCACGGCAGGAGGATCACCCTGAGGTTAGGAGTTCAAGATCAGCCTGGCCAACATGGTGAAACCCCGTCTCTACGGGGTAAAAATACAAAAATTAGCCAGGTATGGTGACAGGTCCCTGTAATCCCAGCTACTTGGGAGGCTGAGGCAGGAGAATCACTTGAACCCCAGAAGAAAAGGTTGCAGTAGCTGAGATCGTGCCACTGCACTGCCTGGGTGGCAGAGTAAAACTCAAAAAGAAAAAAGGAGGGGAGTGCTCACCATTCTGACTGGCGTGAGATGAAATGGTATCTCATTGTGGTTTTGATTTGCGTTTCTCTAATGATCAGTGATATTGAGCTATTTTTCGTATGCGTGTTGGCCGCATGTATTAAAAAGTTAAGAAACAACAGATGCTGGAGAGGATGTGGAGAAATAGGAACGCTTTTACACTGTTGGTGGGAAAGTAAATTAGTTCAACCCTTGTGGAAGACAGTGTGGCAAATCCTTGAAGATTTAGAACCAGAAATACCATCTGACCCAGCAATCGC
Organism: Alouatta palliata; assembly: GCA_004027835.1. Lineage (NCBI taxonomy): Eukaryota > Metazoa > Chordata > Mammalia > Primates > Atelidae > Alouatta > Alouatta palliata. The sequence goes on along the minus strand of PVKV010021218.1, from coordinate 22,745 downwards.
ATTACTGAGTATATGCCCAAAGGAATATAAATCATTCTATTATAAAGATATGTGCACACGTATGTTCACTGCAGCACTATTCACAATAGCAAAGACATGGAATCAACCCAAATGCCCATTAATCATGGACTAGATAAGAGGAAGCCATTATCCTTAGCAAACCAACGCAGGAACAGAAAACCAAACACCGCATGTTCTCACTTACAGGTGGGAGCTGAACAATGAGAACACATGGGCACGGGGAGGAGGACAACACTTCCTGGGGACTGTTGGGGGAGGACAGGGTGGAGAAAGCATTAAGAAAAAGAACTAACGCATGCTGGGCTTAATACCTAGGTGATGGGTTGATGGGTGCAGCAAACCACTATGGCACACGTTGACCTATGTAATGAACCTGCACATCCTGCACATGTGACCCTGAACTTAAAAAAAAAAAAATTAAAGGCTGGGCGTGGTGGCTCATGCCTGTAATCCCAACACGTTGGGAGGCTGAGACGGGTAGATCACCTGAGAGGTCAGGAGTTCAAGACCAGCCTGACCAAGCACATGCCCCACCACCTAGAATGGAAATAGAGGAAAATTCTGAGTGCCTTCTGAAACCCCAGGGACCTAGCTAGCTCTGAGAGGTAAATAAGTAACTTGAGGCTGGATGTGGTGGTTCACGCCTGTAATCTCAGCTCTTTGGGAGGCCAAGTAGGGCAGATCACTTGAAGCCAGGAGTTCGAGACCAGCCTAGCCAACAACAGCCTAGTGAAACCCTGTCTCCTGTCTCTACAAAAAATACAAAAGCTAGCTGGGCATAGTGGCGGGCACCTGTAATCCCAGCTACTCGGGAGGCTGAGGTGGGAGAATTGTTTGAACCCAGGAAGCGGAGATTGCAGTGAGCCAAGATCACACCACTGCACTCCAGCCTGGGTGACAGAGTGAGACCCTGTCTCAAAAAAAAAAGAAAAAAGAAAAAAAAAAAGCAACCTGATAAGCAAGAAGGTAATAGTAAGAAGGCTGAAACAGGAACCAAGGAAGTTAGAGGTTTGATTCCCCTGTAGAAACTAAAGACAACATCTTAACATATGTCCCTGAGTTGTTTTTCAGAACCCTGAACCCCCACCAACGACCCCCGCCAAACAGCTCTGCTGATACATAGACCTCAGATAAGGGGCAGCTAAAGGCTGAACTCTATCATGTTTTGTTCTAAATTTCTTCCAGAGGCGCCTGGAGGGAGTCACACCTGAGAGCCAGTTAACGTTCTTCTCTGCTGACCCCAAATTTTTTAAGGAAGCTTCTCCTCCTTAACAAATTGCAAATCGGAAAGTCTCTGAATCCACCTATGACCTATATGCCCCTGCTTCAAGGTATCCTGCCCTTTTAGACCAAGACCAATGTATAACCTCCGTGTATTGATTTACAATTTCGCCTGTAGCTTCTCCCGAAATTTACCCCTGCCGTTAAAAACACTTACCTGCAAGCCATCGGGAGGTCAGGATGTATGCGTTAGCTGTCTGGTCCTCCTTGCTCAGCACCTGGTAAGTAAACACCTTTCTCTCCACCACTGCAAAACCTCAGTGTGGATATCTGGTCTAACTGCACCAGGCGAGCAGACCCTAGTTCAAGTCTATTAAGTCAGTGCAATAGGAATTGCAGCTTTTGCCATGGAAAGTAATGGCCAGAATTGCAATTCCTTTTGCGTAAATGTAATATAGAAACACTGATCAGAGGGAGAACGTTGTTTGCATAGACGGGGAGGGCTTTTGGAGAAGGTGGACTCTATTTGGTTAGAATTTGGGGAATACATCATTTCCTTCCATTTTAACAACACGACTCAGTCCTATGCAATGATCTGAGATGGAAAAAGAATGTTGTTTCATTCTAATATGTCCGGGAAGGCTGCTCCAACCCTTTGTGGAGTGTCACGAGACATGCCAGAAGTTAAAGTCCCTGATAAAGCCTGCAGTCAAGACACCTGTTGGACGCTGGCTTCTGCAACCCATTTGAATGTGGATCTGAGCTAGGGTAATTTTAGTAAAAAGTTTCTGCTGTTTTTAGCTCTAAGTCAAGAAGTCTCTTTTTTTACCTCTTCACACCTGGCAGTGAGGCAGGCAAAAGGATAGCAGAAAGATTAGTATTCACTGAGAAACTGCCACTCCCAGACGTGGGACTGTGTATTTCACACAACTTGCCTCATTTGTTCCTCACGACGATCCCGTGAGGTGTGTCCAATTGTGATCCTCATTTGCAGAGGAGGAAACTGATGGCTTTCCATGTCCACATGACTAGGAAAGCCATCTTTTCCTGGCTCTACGCTAGAGCTCTTTGGGTTCAACCCACCTCATCTTACTACCCAGAAGCTTGACTGTGGTTCCCAAAGCTCTGTCCCTACCCAGCCCCTCAATTTCTCCCCAGATCTTCTCCAGGCTCCCTTGCCATCCCACCTTCCCTTGGAAACGAGCGGGTTAATCTCTCCTTCCTGTTTGCCCAGACTCGAGTTCATTACGCTGACTAATTGATTCCACCAGCGCTAATGGAAAATGTATCTGCAAGTAATAGATTCATTGGCCACTCGTGATCAGCTCTCAACCAGAGGATCACTGGTGGTCATGCTACACTCACCAAGTCAGTCCTTCTGGAGCGGGGAAAGGGAACCAGAGGCTAGACTCAAAGGGATCGTGGGGGTGTCCAGAGTTTTACCAACTATCACCCTCACAAAAGGCCAGCCAGCCAGTTCCCTCCCAAAGGAGGTAGATTCCGCATCCTTTTACGTCATTAAACGCAAGTGCGCTAACTCCAGAAGAATGGAAATCTTATCAGCGTAATGAACCACAAAATATCAGAACACCAGCACACCAGCTTCCCTTTCCCCCAAACGAGGGAAGGTTTAAAGTCATTCATTATAAAATAACAGCTACCAGTTTGCTCACTGACTGTGTGCAATCCACTGCAGGATCTCGTTTAAACTTAGCAACAGCCCAGGCGGCAGGTGCTACAATTATCTCATTTTACAGAAAGGAAATGGGGATCAGAGAGATGTACCAACTTGCCCAAGGTCACACAGCAAGGAAGTAGAAAAAGTGGCCTGTGGGGAGACCTCAGGTCTGCAAACCCCAAAACCGGATCTTTTATTCTGTATCCCAAGGATCAACAAATGACAGCCTATGGGCCAAATCTCGCCAACCACCTGTGTTTGCAAATAAAGTTTTATTGGAACACAGCTATGCCCATTCCTTTACATATTGTCTTGGCCACCCCAACAGCACAATGCACCACGAAACTTAATCTGTTTACTATCTGGCCCTTTGCAGGGCCAGAATAAGTTTGCAGACCGCAAACCAAGTTACCCTTGGTGCTACTGGTACTTTAATGAAATGAAGGCAGGGTGACTACGGGAGAAAAGGCTGGTGTGAACCTGGAGATCCCAAGGGAAACTCAGTCTCCCAGATGCACGGGCTGTTTCCCCAGATTATAAGGAAGGTTTCTTATGAGTCTAAGAGCAGAAAGGAGGAAGGAAGAGAGGTAGAGAAGAACAAGCCTGAGCCAGACTTGAGAGGAAGCTGGGTATGAACCAGGTCTGATGAGAGAGGCAGTGACGCTGGAAGGAAACCAGACCCGGGAGACCGGTGGATGCAAGGACCTACCCTCTCACTTGCTTTAGGACTCTGGAAACGTTTACCTCCCTTCAGACAATCTCAGTTTCTCTGCCAGAAAATGGAGGTAATAATGGTGCCATCTGGAGGATTCACCAGGACAGAGCATACAAAGTGCATAGCAGGCACACAGTAGGCGCTCAATAGATGCTTGACAGATGAAGGACTCAGCTCGAGATCTCAGAGGTCAAATTTTGCAGAGTCCCTCCTCTGCAGCCGCGGTAAGGAAGGCGCTCTCCCGACCCCCTCCTTCCTGGCTCTGTGGGCTGGTTCACGGAGTTTTACAAGGCTGAATGAGTCACCGGAGGCTGTTAAGACACGAGGGCTTTTTCCTTTAAGGCTCCCCTGTAAGTCACCTCGGAAGCGTTTCCGGGATCGATTGGCTCTTCTCCTCCTTGTAGGAGCCCTCCCCAGGGAACTGTTTGCCGAAAGGAATTGGCCAGTTTGCATTTAGTCACCTTTATCTGACCCAGGAGATAAATCTCTCTTCGTTTGGTTTTTCTGCAGGGAGGATCCTGGGAGGCCGGCTCAGCACCACGCAAATGCTGGAGACTGCGTTCATTCAGACGCTGGTTACTCCAAATGAGAGGCGATTCGAGGCCTGAGGAAGCCAGTTGTTCTCAGAAAAAGAACAGGGCCTGTAGAGGCACAATGGCAAAGGTGCATTTGAGCTGCCTGGGAGCTTCTGAGCCTCCTTCTGGGGACGTCCGTGCAGGGATCACAACCCCGGGAATGGGCCACTATGGACAGAGAAAAAGGACACCACTCTGCTGAGATGGACTTCAAGTTGAACAGAGAAGGGAATCCTATGCACAATATCCTGGGGGCCACGAGGTTTATGAAACCCTGGTTTCAAATCCCAGCTCCTCTGCACTCGCCCCAGCAGTCCTGGGTAAATGGCTTCAATGGTTCTTTTCTGTGTCTGTTTCTTTCTTTGCAAAAGGGACATAATGCTACTGACCCCATAGATACTGACCCCATAAAATTGTCTTGAGGATTAAATGAGCTTCTACACTTAAAGAAAGGGCTTGCCGGGTGCAATGGCTCACACCTGTAATCCCAGCACTATGGGAGGCTGAGGAGGGTGGATCATGAGGTCAGGAGTTCGAGACCAGCCTGGCCAACATGGTGAAACCCCATCTCTACTAAAAATACAAAACTTAGCCCCGCATGGTGGTAGACACCTGTAATCCTAGCTACTCAGGAGGCTGAGGCAGAATTGCTTGAACCCGGGAGGCGGAGGTTGAAGTAAGCTGAGATCACATTACTGCACTCCAGCCTGGGAAAAAAAACAAGGGCTTAGCACATGGTAAACCCTCAACGCAGGTCACCACTCCCACTCCTATTATTGTTGTTTGACTGGTGCAAAAAAGCAGAGGCTGTTATTCACACACTGACCCTGTATCCTCTCCCACCAACGTGCAAGGTTGGTTTAACCCCCACCACCCCCAGCTTCTGCATCTCCTAGAGAAAGCTGTCCTGCCGATGGCAGTTTTACACAGAAGACACCACTGGCTTCCCCTAAAGAGGCAGATCTTGCACCCAGAGATTCCGAAACTCTTCATTCACAAATTTCCTTCCAACATTCAACATCCCCTCCTCAGGGCTCTCCCTTCATATGCCTGGGATGGCGGAGGGTGCTTTGGAGTCAGTTTTTCTGAGAAGGGCTGAACTCTATGTGCTCCTTCCCATGGAGGACCACAAGTATGTGGCAGTGCTTACCCAGGAAGCCATCACAAACTGAGGTCATGCTGATGCTACAGCCTTAGCTAGGAGGCATGTTCTGGAGCGATCCGGAGTCCCGGTGTCTCTGACCTCCCACTGAGGCACAACAAGTAAGGGTCCAGCGTAAGACAGACCGCCCCAGATTGTCACTTTCTACCCTGTCCAGCGGCTGAATCTCTGCAAGCCTCAATTTCCTCACCAGTAGAATGGAAATAATAGTTGTATCAGCCTCATGAGATTATCACACAGTTAACAATGAAATATATTCAGAAGCCCTTTAGCTGTCTGTGCTGGGTCAGGGGTAGGTATTATTAACAAAGACAGCCTCCGACTGCAAGCTGAACGCCATGGCTTTTCATTCCATTTTGGCCACAAACTGATTAACAACTGTGGCAAGTCCCTGCCCCTCTCTGGGCCTCAGTTTACCCCTTACACTCTCCAAGGCTCCCCCACCCCGGAAGCCCATCATGCTGGGCTCGTGTCTGTTTCATGTGGTCTCCCATATCTGCATTTGCTCTGCCTTCACCCAACGCCAGCACCAAGTGTGAGTGCTTTTGCTCCTGAATCTCCACATTCGTCAGGGAGACCTGCGTATGCATTGTGTTTCTTTTCCAGGAGCAGAAAACCAAGGCTTGACAAGCCAGGGTTCAACCCACATCCTCTGCTTTTTTTTGAATCGCGTGCACACACACACACACACACACACACACCCCGATCGCACGCGCACACACACACACACGTTGGCAGAACAGCCATCTCCTGCTGCCTTCATCTTCCTGTGCCCCATCACATGTTTATCCAGAAGTCCTTGTCAGAATGTCCCCCCAGGGATCAGCAGGTGGGAAATGTCATTTGGATCTATTACTAGAGCTCTAAGGTGCTTAGAGATGATCAACACCAATTTCAACTTCCATCCAGGGAGGAGGGAAGGTCAGGAGCAGCCCTCATCTCTGGCAAGGGGATCTGTGCCGGCCACCCCAAGCCGCCGGGTACCACCACCCCAGGGCAGGGAAGGAGGGCAGCTTGCGGGGGCCAGGGGACGCCAGCCTCTCTGTGTCCTCAGATTTCCCTGCCACTGCTGATCTGAATAATTCAGCAATGCCGGGTCTCCTGGGCACTATTGTCTTCAGTGAAGGCAAATCAGTCGCCCGCTCGGCCTGTTAAGAGGGCCCCTGCCTGCTGCCTTTTTCTGTGAATAAGGATTAATGAGATGGTGAGGGGAAGCGCCGAGCCCTGGGCAGAGATGCTGGCAGCCAGCTCTCCGGGAGCAGCGGGCCTCAGAAGTGGCTTCCGCCTTCATGTCCTCGGGCAGTCTTTGGGGGCAGCCATCAACCTGTCGATAACTAGCTATCACCCAACCTGCCAGACCCCCGGCCCCCTGCTCAGCTCCTATGACTTCAGGAAAAAGAGACAGCAAGAGGGAGAAGGCGGTCGGCAGGCGGTCGGCAGGCGGTCTTCGCCCCTCACCTCTGGCAACGCGGCAGGCTGGGGTGGTAAACTCCACAGAAGGCTTCCTTTCCTGCAAGCTGTGCCAGAGTGAGATGCGAGGGTGATCCTCCCAGCCCAACCCCAGGGCTGGCAGAAAGTCTGCTAGGTTCCAGCCTCCGCTACAAGGAGGTTACAGAGATAGTCAGGATCCCATGCCTGGTTTTTTGACAGCTGTCACTCACATGGGGCACAAGAGACTATGTCCTTGTTCCTCTCACTGGTGATGCCTTCCTCTCCCTCCCTCTGCCTTGGAGTGGTCAAACAGGTGGGTTCAGGCAACTCCGCTTGTATGCTGTGTGACCACAGGCAAGTCGCTTAACCTCTCTGGGCCTCAATGACCTAATCTACAAAATGAAGATAAATACATGAGTTGTCCCACGGTTTCCCGAGAGGATTTCCAGGTATTTAAGCTTGTAAGCCCTTATGACTAGCTGATCTCAAGCACACAATCATGCGTGATCATATTGTATTCGTATCGTTATCACTACCAAGTCTAAGATGATTCTGCACGTGGTATCGTCCGCAGCCCATGCCGGGTGGCAAGTCATCTGTCACCTGTCCACAGTGAGGCGCGCACAAGGAACACACACAGAGAAGGAAAAGTATTTAGAAAGTTTTGTCATAATTTGGCGGACAGCAATTTTGCATTATTGAATATATTAATAAAAAAGGGCTTAGATTGTGTAAGCTTTATTTTTCATTTAATTTTTCTAGGAATTTGCTTCTTTACTATATTTTTAAAAACTGTCATTCTGCAATACATTGGGATTAAAAAAAAAATACTGGTACCTCAGCACAGATAGCTTGGGAAGAGTTCTCTGGCCACACTCTAACACACACACAAATCCCCCGGGGATCTTGTTAAAATGCGCTTACTGATTCAGTAAGCGGAGGTAGGACCTGAGATTCTGCATTTCTAATAAGAGCCCAGGGGAGGCTGAGGCTGCCAGTCCAGGGACCACGCTAGTGAGGGGAGTGTGTGGCGCACCCTGGCTAATGCCTTTTCCCCACCCTACCCGGATGCCATTCACTCTAAGAAACCTCTCTGCCACAAAAGCTCCCCTCTGGTTTGCTCTTGGCTAAAGACATCGCAAGGTCTCTGGACACATAGATGACACAGTTGAGACCCCACTACCAAATCAGAGGCACGTGTCAGGTGTTCCACATGCTGCTAGCATCAGCAGCACCAACGGCTAGCATACAAGAAGCAGGTACCATGTGCCAGGCATTATATATGAACGCTTCTAGAATCTTCAGCGGCAGCTCTTCTAGCCGCTGCAAGTCTTTGAGATGATGCAGGCCAATTGTGAGCACAGTACCACGCAGAGCCGGCACTCAGTCACACTAGCTATTACAGCTATTCATTTTTCTGTATCTTTGCCATCTATCTTCACAACTCCTTAAAAGAGAGGTGTAGCTGTTAGCTACCGCTGTGTAACAAACCAAGCCCAAACCTAGCAGCTTGAAACGATATCCATTTATCCATGATTGCCCATGAGTCCATGGGTCAAGTGGATGTTCTGTCTTTCTGGGGATGTCTCAGCAGATATTGGCTGGCTCACTCATGCATCTGTGGTCATCTGGAAGGAGACTGCTCTGCAATGGGGTCAGCTGAGGCACTTTATGTCTGTTGCACTTGGCCTGTCATCCTCCAACAGGCCAACCTGAGCCTCTTCCCATGCGGGTCACAGGGTCGGAGAGAACCGAGTGCACAAGGCCTCCTGAGACCTAGGCTCAGGACCGACCTATTACCACTTCTGCCCCATTTTATGGCCAAAATAAGCCACGCAACCATCCCAGCATCAAGGGGTGGGGAAATGGACTCTGTCTCATCATGGGAAGAGCTATGAAGTCACAATCCAAAAGACACATACACAGAGAAAGGTGGAGACTTAGGGCCATTCTGACACGCGTATGATTGTCCCCTCTTGCTAGATGAAGAAACCAAGGGTCAGAGAGGTTCAGAGATTCGCCTGAGGTCTGACAACAGCTAGAAAGAGACACAGCCCAGCTCTGCCTGACTCTGGAAACTATATTCTTAACCTCTATCTCAGACTCCTCCCCTCATTAAAAAAAAAAAAAAAAAAAAAATTCTGGTAACTCAATTCACCAAAGGAAGAGGATTTTCAAATATTTTGACATCTCCAGTGGAGGTTTCTGCCTGCTCTGGCTCGTGTGCCGCCCCTGCCCTCTAATCACAGGCCTGTTTCCCTTCACATGCTCTCCCTTGCCTCCTGAGTCTTGCAGCTTCAGGCAATTTATCTTTCCGTCTTTTTTTAATGGTCTCTTTAACACAAGGGTTTTCTAACAAGACAAAGTGAAGGGCTTGGGCATCAAGCTGAGCTTGTCCATGCTCATAGAAGGGGGTGCAATGAGGAGCAAAAGGGAGCCTGAAGAAGACACGGGCACAGGCTGAGCAGGGCCCCCAAACTCTGAAATTGGAGAAGCATGTATCTTCAAGCTCCCCTTTTGCTCACTTGGGGAAAAGAGCACTCTTGTTCCCAAAATCTAGTGGCTCCTGTCCTGCGTTCCCCGGACTTCCAGAATTCTGAAAATATATCTGGAAGCTCCTTGAAATTAGTTGCAATATTTCAGGTAGTCTAGAAACTCAGGAAGTCTAGAAATATAACTTTACTGTTCTGTAACTGAGTATAATTGCTATTACAGCCTGTGTCCTTCCAGGTGGCAAAAATATAATCATAGTTCATTTAGGGACCCCTACCCACTCTCTCCAGGGCTGTGTCCAAATTCTGAGGGGACTGCAATATGCCAACTTGAGTGCATTGTTTATCAGTTGCTACACAACAAATTAACCCAAACCTTAGCATCTTAAAATGACAATGAACATGTATTATGTCACATGATTTCTGTGGGTCAGGAATTCACAAGCAGCTTACCTCGGTGGCCTAGCTCTGGGTTGTTCATGAGGCTGTGGTCAGATATAAGCCAGGGCTGCAATCTCACCTGACGGCTTGACTGGGGCTGGAGGCTCCACTGCCAAGGTGGTGTGCTCACATGACCAGCAAGTTCATGCTGACTGTTGGTTGGGAGCCTCTCCACAGAGCTACTCAGACCGTCCTCCTCACATGGCTTCCCTGAGGGCAAGAGGATTTGATAAAAGCTGCAGTGCCTTCACGACATAACCTCAGAAGTCATACGTCACCTCCTCTGTACAATATTGATCACGGCAGCCGGCACTGACATGATGAAGAAGGAGGCGGGGGGTGGTGGCTTGTACTTGTAATCCCATTGCTTTTGGAAGCCAAAGTAGGAGGATCACTTGAGTCCAGGTGTTTAAGACCAGCCTGGGTAGCATAACAAGAACCCTGTCTCTACAAATATATTAAAAATTAGCTGAATGTGGTGGCATGTGCCTGTAGTCCCAGCTACTCAGGATGCTGAGACAGGAAGATCGCTTGAGCACAGGAGTTCAAGGCTCCAGTGAGCCGTGATCACGCCACTGCACTCCAGCCTGGGCAACAGAGCAAGGCCCTGTCTTTTGAAAATAAATAAATAAAATAATAAAGGAAGAGACCAAATGAGGGTATGAATCCCAGGAAATGGGACTCATGGCAGCCCATCTGGGAGGCTGGCCTCTCACAGGGTGTCAGGAATGGGGCTTATCTGGTTCTTGACGGTGTATTTATCCCACTGGCTTCTGCTGAGATGTTCCTGTTCATGTCTGACCTTGGGTACATGGCAAAAACCCTCCTTCACTCCTCACTTTAAGCCCTTTATGCTCTTTCAAAGGATGCATCAGTGTCTGTTCTGCAACTCAGAGTCTTTTCTGTTCTCGGAAACAGGGAGGCTACGCTTTTGCATCCTTTCATATCTTTTGTCATCTGCCAGGACCTTGGCTGGCTTTTCAAATTTGAAAGCCAAGAATTTGACTTGGTCCCTATCTGCTTTGTGCTGTGTCATTCTTTCCTTCAGGCAATAAATGCCACATGGTCTGGCTGCTGCTGCCTGAAGGGGGACGCTGGCCACAGGACATACATAAATGCATGGAATTAAAAACACACACACACATATACAACAAGACGTTAGTTAATATTCCAGAATATTTTTCTGCTATGCTGCAAAAACAGTGGGTGAATATAAGTGTTCATTTTCACTGTGACCCTGTAAGACGAATCTAAAACAACCCCATTTTATAGATGAAGAAAGAGAGTCAGAGAGGTTAGGTGACTGGTCAACCCCACATTCCAGGTGGGTGGCTTACGCGTGACTCAACTCCAGGTTTTCTGGCCCAAGTCAGCACTCTTGCCCCAACTGTGCTCTTTCTTCTCTGCCTTCTTTTCCCCTATGAAATCTGCTTAGTTTAAGATGTTTTCCTAACCACTGAAAAGGTACCTTCAGAGGATTTATAAGCTAAAGAGAAGATCTTTGAATGGTGGGGTTAGATGTGCAGAGCACTCACGGGGGACACCTGAAGGGACAGGAGATCAATTTGGCACCCCTGAAATGATGCACCACGTCATCTCCTTCACCCACAAGTCAGGCTGACCTTTTGAATGGGAAGGATTCTAGACAGAGGGCAAGAGAAACAGATGGACTTACAGACAGAACAGCAGGAGAAAAACAAAAGCAGAGTGATCCTTTCCATCCTCTTGCCTCAAAGAACCTCTCCGAGGAGTGTCAGTGTCTGAATTCGATACCAACTCTGGAAGGTTATTAAGTTTGAACTCCTAATAAAGAACAGATGGGAAATGGAAGAAAATCAAAGACCAAAATATGCTTTCCATATTTTTTGCCTAAATGAAAAAAAAATTGTCAGGAACCACTGATCACCTTTTGCGAGTGTCACACCCCCAGTGTGGGATTCCCAAGTCAGCAGGTGTGTTCCCTCGCACAGATCCAGGCGTGGCTGCAGTAAGCAGAAAAGGCAATGGTTTCCAAGCTGTAGCTGAAGGGTGGAGGGAGTTACCCCACAGCTCCCCCAAAGTCTGAGGATCCATCATCTGAATAGCGAGGGGCACAGGTTATGGAGAAACAGAACCCCGGCTTCTAATTCCGGATCTGCCATTATAGGTGTGACTTTAGGCAAGTGATTCCATTTATCTGGGCCTCAGTTTCCTCATCTGTAAGGATCTTTGAAATGATTTAAATAAATTGCTGCAGAGTAATTGTCTTGTGATACCTATTTAAAAAGAAGTGGTAATTGCAACAGAGAGAAAATTACGTGTTCACTAAATGTTGTTTTGTATTAACTCTTCCTGGATGCACAGAAAACTACCTTTGCTGACCTCTTCCAGCTAGGGGTCATACGACTGGCTTTGTGAGTGGAAGTGCTGAGCATCACTTCAGGCCAAGGAAGTGTGCCGTCCCCATGAGATTTTCCAATCTCTCTCATCCCCTGACACAGCATCCTCAAACTGCAGTACAGAAGCACACAATAAAAAGCCTGGATCACTGAGTCACCACATGGATCATGGTGCCTAGGCCCACAGTGGACTTCACAGGGGTGAAAAATAAACTTTGTTTCTGAGATTTGGGATTGCCTGTTACAGCAGCCCAGCTCATGCTGACTAATTTAGAAATCATTATTATTACTGCTATTACCATTGTGTTGTATCTAGAAGGCAGTAACTTAAATTCAAATTGCTTCCTTAGGATTGTTAAGTAACTGACCTAGATGAAATACACAGGTTGCTATTTAGCTCTCTGGTAGGGAGCAGACTGTGATATAGCAGGAAGGTTTGACAGGGAAAGGAGATAGAAAGGGCTTATCACAGAGAACCATAGGATTTGCCCAAATTCAGTGGGAGGAATTTCAGCATCCCTTTTCTGTCATATCAAATATATGATGTTTGCTTCATTTTCATTCATTGTCCCTCACCTCCCACTCATCCTCCATGCACCCATTTTTAATCACCTGGCACCTTCTTGCTCTCCTGGTCACAAAATGGCCCCTAATGCCTGATCCCAGGTGTGGTTACTCTGGTTTTAACCTTAGACACAGCCAATCTATGAAACTTTCTTAGTCAATGGCACCCCCGTCATCGCTTGCCCCTGATGTCCCACCCTGGTATGAACCATTGCCTCATAAGAGGAGCTTAGACACATTAATCCAACATTAATCCAAACAGAAAAAGAATAAAGATTATTTCTTGAAATAATTGAGCCAGAGAGTCCATGTCCCCGGATCGTCATATCTCAGAATCAAAGAAATGCAAAATCAAAGAGCTATAGAAGTTGAGGATATGGTGCTAAAGAATCAAAGAATACTAAAAACCATAGAATCATAAAATTAAAAAAAACCCACAGAACTGTAGATCCCAGCTGAGCCTAAGAGTGGAAATCTGGCATGTTGGGCCTGCTGTACCCTAAGGCATCTATTTGCATGAGGACTGCAGGCTGGAGGAGAAGCAAGATTTGTGCTTGGGATCCTAAAAGATGGAGAAGACAAAGCAAGATGGTCTGTGCCTCCCTTTGCTTCATATAAACCAACAGGGGAACCCTGGTAGTCCTTTTATAAAGCTACATTTGTCTCTTGACAAAGATTCTCTCCTTGACCGAGCGGTAGTCGGGCTCCTCTGAACCCTTCCCTCAGCTAAGCCTTGACCCTAGCACCTGTCTTTGCAGAGCCTGCAGAGCCTACAGAGCCCAGTTGTAGTAAGAATCCTGCTGAGTTGGTTTAGGGAGAACCGTCTCCCCTCCCCCAATAACTGGTCGCCCTTCATATCTAGTCAAATCCCTCATCTTTCCACTGTCCCCCAGGTAACATCTGTTCACCCTGGCCTGACTTCAGCAACAATCCCTCTTACCCCTCTTACTAATTTTCTATCCACTTACCCACTCCCTAACCTGCCACCCTTGATCATAAATCTTCACTTATTGCACGGGAAGTTGAACCAGACCTCTCTCCCCTATTGCGATTGTCTCAATACACAACAAGATAGTCCTAAATAAAGTCTTCCCATTTTCACATATGTCAGAATAATTTTTTCTTTACCGCTCTTCAACCCATGTGCTGTGATCCAATGAGAGTCAAACTTTGTGTGTGTGAAACTTTTTTTTCAAATAAAATCCAATGAAAAAAATGGGTCGAGCCGATCGTGTTGAAAGTAGGAAGTGAACGTGAAATTCTGTGCACCTCATAGTTGCCCCCCTTATAGTTCCTTACGTTCCTTGGGAACCCCAAGCACAGTTAGAAAACCTCTAGGGAGGTGGGGTAACCCTGCACAGAGAGCTGGACGGCTGGCATCTCAGTGCCACTGGGGCTTCCTGCCACATAGTCCCCTGCATCATGAGGCTAGAAGCCTAGGAACTATACTTGCCCAGCTCCTTTGTCAGTAGAGTTCCAGTTCAGCTTCTCTCAATGTGAAGCATTCATGTGAGATCTGGAAGACAAGAGAGAAGAAGAAAGCATTATTGTCCCACCAGCAGCGGGACTTTCGCAGAAAGCAGACATATGGTGTTTCCCAGCATCTTCTGGACAGTTTCTCTTAAATAACCCACATCGGTGCTGTAGGCAGCTGAGGACATGAGTAGGGGTGCTCTGCAGGAATCCCTGCACACCCTCCTCTCTTAAGTGCTGCAGAAGTTCCCCGACCTTCCAACAGTTTTCTAAGCATTGCATTCCCTGTATTAAATCTCTTCCTGATTGAAATACCTAGGAGGGTTTCTGTTTTCCTGATGCATCCTGAAGAATGCAGACAGTCAGGACACATGGCTTCTAATTTCATCTAGAGGTTAAGGGTAGGTTGGGCTAATAATGGGTATCCACTGATAAAAACAACAATAATAGCAACTCTTATTTTCACTCTGTATGTGCAAGGCACTAGGATGTGATGTGAGGCAACTTACTCAATCTGTCTCATTTATGAGACAACCCATATCCCTTTTTTTTGAGACACAGCCTCATCTTGTTGCCCAGGCTGGAGTGCAGTGGCGCAATCTCGGCTCACTGCAACCTCCGCCTCCCGGCTTCAAGTGATTCTCCTGCCTCAGCCTCCTGAGTAGCTGAGATTACAGCACCTGCCACCACATCTGGCTAATTTTTTTTATTTTTAGTAGAGACGGGGTTTCACCATGTTGGCCATGGTGTTCTTGAACTTCTGACTTCAGGTGATCTACCCACCCCAGCCTCCCAAAGTGCTGGGATTGCAAGCATCGGCCACTGCACCTGGCCGAGACAACCCTTTAAGAAAGACGTTAGAAGGGAATTTCATATCTCAATCCAACTCTTCTGCCCTTTCTGGTAACCATTTCTTCCAGCTCTCAACCAGAGAAAAATACACTGAGATCCTTATTTGGACAGTATACGACATACCTGTGCCACATTTCAGTTATGGACAGGGTTACCGTGCCACAAAATCAGCACCCACTTGCCTGATTCTCTCTAAGCAGAGTTGTATCCTGGGGGAATCTCTGGCCATCCCCGCTGGTCTTTATTTGCTTGATATAGCTGGTGGGCTACATGCACTTAGAACCCCTCACAGGATCTGGCCATCTTTCTCTCCCTACAGGCAATCCTGAGCACACAAGTCCCAAGATTTGAATTTACATTGGGAAATCAGAAGTCTCTCTTGAACCTGGAGCTGAAGAATAAAGAATACTTTCTTCCTCATTTGATTGTTATTTACCACACATTGAACCTTTGTCAGCCCAAAATCCTGCCGGGATGGGGAGATCAACAGCAGATGAGAATTAGGCATTCCAGAATCACCTTCCTGTCACTAACAAAACTCACTCCCAGTTGCTACTGGAAATTCCCATTGCTGACAGCAAAGTAGCCCCAGTTGCTATTGGAAAGCACCGTCGCCCAGAGAAGTAAAGCAACTAGCTTAGTGTCACACAGCTGGTAAGTGGTAATAGCCCAGATTCACTCCTGCCAGTCCCATTTCTCAGTCTGCTCACTTCATGACTGTGCTACCTTTTTTTTTTTTTTTTTGTATGAGAGATGGTAACGGTTTGAAGGCCTTGAGGAACTCGTATAACCCTTCTGGGTTGGAATTTTCCTTTCTGTCAAGTAAGAGAGCCATTTTCAAGGTTGCACTGGGTAACAACACCCTGAAATCCCAAGACTCTGAATTCCTTGATAGAAATGTCAACACCCCTGTCCGCTCCCTACACAGCCTGACATATGGTAGGAACTTAATGAATGTTTCACTTATGACCAGGCCATCGCCCTTACCCTCAGTGGGCATGAGTCTGCCTTCTTTGCTAATTCTATACTTGACTCCTAAAAACATCAAAGGCAGGGAGGAAGAACAAGAGGGGAAAAGGGAGGATTATTCTCACTTTATTTTTACTTTAAATAATAGAGATAAAGAGAGAAAGACTGAGAGAAGGGGGTCATCTTCCCCTCCTCCTTTTTAAGCAAATCTTAATTCTGCAGAGGCAAGTCCTTCAGCTTTCCACCTGTGACTTCCCATTTCTGATGCGTAAAATGGGTACATAGCACCCACCTGCCTTACTTTGCTAAGGACATTCAACCATGACCTTCCAATGTGATCTTGCCACTTCTACACTGCAGAGCCTTGGCAGGCAAGGCATTGTGCTTCTCCAAGCATCACTCTCCTCTCCTGTAAGATGGACCTCATGGTCATGGTCATGCCTCCCTCACCCTGCCACTAAGGACACGAAGTGAGACACAACGGAGAAAAGTCTCTGCAGCCCTCAACGGGCTGAGCTGTTGTAAGCAATGCTAATAGCAAGATTCTGAATGCTCTTCCCCCAAGGAGTCAAGATAACCTCCAAAGCACCCCAGGCTCAGTCCTTCATTTTATCCTCCTAGCAACCCTCTAAGGCAGTCATCATCACATGTGCTCGGTAGGTAAGGAAAAACCAGTGCCTCCAACTCAAATGGGGCTCCAGCCTCAGCATCATCATCCTTTTGCTAGGCAACCTCCCCTGCTCTGAGCCTTGATCTTCCTCGCCTGTGAAATGGGGCCAAACATCTCTCCTCTGCAGAATTGCTGCAGTGTGGTTTCCAGCACATTCTAGGTGCTCACATCCTCTTGCTCTCCCTGGGAGGCTCAGGCCTTGCGTAAGGATACCCAGCTCTCGAGCGCGGGGCACCCAGGTCTTGGACTCAGAGCTCCCAAGACGCAGTTCCACCCCCTCTACCAGCAGAAGGCACTGCCCCATGTTCTCACTGGGTGTCCCTGGGAAATGCTTCCATTGTAATTCCTTGGGCTTGAAGCAAAAATTAAAGTTGCTGACAGCCTGCTCACCACCGTGCCGATTTGTCATACTGATGAATCAGGAGCCGGGCCTGGCTCTGGCTGTGGGTACAAGTGCCCAGAATATTCATGAGCCGTGCTGCCATTCCCTGATGGCATCAATTCCCCTTTACGGTGCCATCATTCCACCGCCACGTCACTTGTTCCAACGTGACCTTCCGACACCTCCCACACATCCCAGCCTGGGCAGACACCGCTCCTGCCTAGAACAAAATTCCAGGCCACAGTGAGGACAACTGGGCTGTTACCAGTGCGCAGGGACATCATGGGACAATTAAAGAGCCTGAACTCCCACCCACTCCTCACAGGAGGTCATCTTCATTCTCCAACTTGGAGCTCCAGTCGAAGAAAACAGCTTCTCATTCAAGCCCATGGAACAAAGCGACAGCTTGGTAACTCCCTCTCTTACCCTCCAAGGCCTGACCTGGACATCTTCGGAATCAGGGACATATTTCTCAATAAATATCCTTAT
Source organism: Alouatta palliata (assembly GCA_004027835.1). Lineage (NCBI taxonomy): Eukaryota > Metazoa > Chordata > Mammalia > Primates > Atelidae > Alouatta > Alouatta palliata. The sequence goes on along the minus strand of PVKV010021218.1, from coordinate 5,232 downwards.
CCCAGAGGGAGGCAGCCTGCCTGTCCTTGCACCCTGCAAAAGCGTGTCTGTTAGATGACGTGAGTCGCCGTGTGCCTTTGTGGTTAAACATTTATACTACAGCATTTGGAGATAAATGATACATACATGTGTCTGCATGATTACGATTAAATATTAAGAAGATACACAGGCAGGAACCCGGTCGGCCTGAAGAAAATGAAACCCGGGGGCACAAATGTCAGATCTGAGAGGTGCTGAAGGGGGGGTAATTAAGAGCATCAAGGTTGACCCACGGCCAGTCGGGTCCGAGGCCACCCCGACGGAAAGCAACCACCTGCCTCCCATCGGTCCCCTACTGAAGCTGAATAGACACATTGGTGGCTTTTCTCTTCCTGCCTTCTTTCCATCTCTTTCCCCCTCTTTCCTCTTTCTTTCTTCGCTCTCCAAGGCAAAGCCAGCTCGGGCAGCCTTCCCTCCTCGTCTCTGCCACACCACTCCAAATCTGACTGCGTTTTTAGATTGTATTTGATTAAGTTTTACGAGCTGACTTGCTTGACGTGGCACAAGTTCCAGTATATGTCAGAGGCCTGGCAGAGACTTGAATTGAAATGATTCTAATTACGTGTGATAATTTTTGCATTCTAACATAAAACAATGTTACCCAAAAAAATCCCATTACAATGGTTAAAAGACAAATCATTTAGCAAGTCCCTTTCTTTATTAGACAATTTACAAGGCAACATTTTGAACACTGGGACCGGGTGATGGCCCAAGGCTATCCAACTGTAAGTTGCACTAAGGAAAGGGAGTTCATCTCTTGTCATTGGTCGGAGAGTCAAACGCAATCACGGGGACTCCAATTGGCTTGTCAAATTAGCCACTGTTTCAAATCATTAGCTTGGCAGAGCACTGCAGAATGCAGGGAGCTCCGAAAAGAAGCATTTAGCTGCCACCCAAGGTGTTTTAGAACGCCTCCTCCGAGCAGCATCCAAATATCCCAGATTCCTTCCCTGAAGTTCCCCACCACCCACCCACCCACCCCCAGCATATACCATCCTGCCCCAATCCTGGCAGCTTGGTCATGTGACCTGTTCTGGCCAGTAAAATTAAAGCAGGGATGATCTGTATCACTTCCGGGCAGAATCTGCAAGAGACAGTGCATGCTTCTCTTTTTTTTTTTTTTTTTTTTTTTTTTTGAGACAGAGTCTCACTCCGTCACCAGGTCCCAGGCTGGAGTGCAGTGGCATGACTTCGGCTCACTGCAACCTCCGCCTCCCAGGTTCAAGCAATTCTCCTGCCTCAGCCTCCCGAGTAGCTGGGACTACAGGCGCGTGCCACCATGCCCAGCTAATTTTTTTGTATTTTTAGTAGAGATGGGATTTCACCATATTGGCCAGGATGGTCTCGATCTCTTGACCTCGTGATCCTCCCACCTCAGCCTCCCAAAGTGCTGGGATTATAGGCGTGAGCCACCGCGCCCAGCCTCTGAATCTCTTTTTTCTCTGCCTTCATACTAGCAATGCCTTAGCCTAGCAATGTCCCCTGACCGGAGTTATGGGTAAAAAATATTTTTAGCAAAGCATCAGCCAACATGTAATGATGAAAGTGTGAATGATGCACATGTAACTTGAGTGAAAAATAAACTCTATTTTTGTAGGGTGACTAACCTTTCTGATTTTTGAAGAACTGAGGAAGTTCCTGAGACACATGACTTTCAGTTCGAAAACTATGACAGTCCCAAGTAAATTGTTTTGGGGTGCCTGAGATAAGAGATTTCCTGAAATGTAGGATTCCAGTGCTAAAACTAAGAAAGTCCTGGGTAAACCGAAACCAGTTTTGGTCACCCTATCTTTGGAAGCCACAGATAATTTTGGAGATGTTTGTTACCTCAGCATAACCTGGACTAAGCTGACTGATACACTCTCACTTTACAAACAAGGGAGCCAAAGTTCAGAGTCAAGAGACTTGATAAACAGAGCAGCATGAAGGCAGAATGGAAATTTTGTGATCAAATGAGTGGTGGTTCAGGGTGGTCAAAGAGGGAGGAGTAGGCCAGGCACAGTGGCTCATGTCTGTAATCCCAGCACTTTGGGAGGCTGAGGTGGGCAGATCACGAGGTCAGGGGATCAAGACCATCCTGACCAACATGGCGAAACCCCATTTCTACTAAAATTACAAAAATTAGCTGGGTGTGGTGGCGCATGCCTGTAATCCCAGCTACTCGGGTGGCTGAGGCAGGAGAATCGCTTAAGCATGGGAGGCAGAGACTGCAGTGAGCCGAACTCATGCCACTACACTCCAGCCTGGCAAGAGAGTGAGACTCAGTTTAAAAAAAAAGAGGGAGGAGCACCTAAAGCCTAGAGTTTAAGACCAGCCTGAGCAACATAGTGAGACCCTGTCTCTACAAAAACAAAATTTAGAATTAGCCAGGCATGGTGGCACATGTCTGTGGTCTCAGTCATTTGGGATGCTGAGATGGGAGGATCACTTGAGCCCAGGAGTTTGAGGCTGTGGTGAGCTTTGATCACACCACCACATTATTCCAGTCTGGGCAACAGAGTAAGACTGTCTCTCTAAAAAAAGTCAAGGTTTGTTTCCTGGCTCTGCTGATTACTGGCTGTGCTACCCTGGGCAAATGTCACGGACTGGTTCCTGGGAAGCAGACGCTGGGGCAGAGCTTAGCAGGCAGGATATTCAGTAGGAAGTGTTCTTGGGATCCACACCTTTGGAGAAGAAGAAAAAGAAGCAGAGTTGGGCGCAGGAAGAAGTTGAGCCACGGTGAAGGCTCAACAAAGGTCTCGGCCAATCCTATGCAGGGCTCTGGAGCCGCGATGGCCCTTCGGAGCTGTCTCAAGTTGGGATAAGGGGGTCAGATCTTTATCTTCTTGCATCTGTCAGTCATCGGATATGACCCGACGCAGGAATGGAGTGAGCTTGGGTGATGCGGTTCTCCTGAGCCGGGCCAGTCCCAAAGAGGGCAATACTCTCAGCAGTTATAAATAAACCCTTCTAGCCAGACACAGTGGCTCACACTGCCGCCCAGCTACTTGGGACGCTGAAGCAGAAGGATCACTTGAAGCCAGGACTTCAAGGCTGCAGTGAGCTATGATTGCACCACTGCACTTCAGTCTGGGTGACAAGAACAAGATCCTGTCTCTAGAAAGAGAGAGAGAGAGAGAGAGATCCTTCCTTCCATTAGATGAATCTAGGCTGTGCATCAGTCTTCAATATGATAAGTTATTCAAACACCAGGAACCCCAATCCTCATCTGCTAAATAAAACAAACAGTTCATATATATGGTTAACACTGTGTAGATAGTGTGTTGGATACTTCCCCATGCCAGGCCCCATGTTAAGAGTTTTATATGCCCTTTAGCACATGGAAATGAATGAGACAAAACATGTAAAATTCTTAGAAGTGTCGGGTACACTATGATATACTGTAATCACTATTCATATTAAAGGTATCCCATTTGTACAGCTGCAGACATCTCCTCACTGGCGTCTGCTTCTGCTCCCAGTTCTTCCCCTCATGGCAGCCAGACGGATCACTCAAAAGAATGTTACTAGGTCACTCTTTTGCTCCAAACTCTTCCGTAGCTACCTATTACCTTCTAGATAAAGCTCAAGCTCCTTCCCATGACCTCAAGGCTTTGCTAATCTCTCCCCGTCTACTCCCCATACTTCCAGTCTCATGGCCAGGGACATTTAACAGCTTTCCATTTTACAGTTTTTCCCAGCCATCCGTTCCTCTCTCCCGCATGGTAAATTCCATCTTCTCTTTCAAGACTCAGCTTAGGCGTTATCTCTTTCAGGAAGCCAATCCTGAGCCCCAGGAAGGTCAGATACTTCCCTGAGACGCCCACAGCCTTCCCGCCTTGCTCTAATCATACTCCTTGGATTCTTTTTTACTGACTCATAATAATCGTGTATATTTATGGGGCACAAGTGATATTCTGATGTATTATGCCTACAAGGTGTAATGATCAAATCAGGGTAATTGGGATACTGGGATATCCGTCGCCTCAATCTTTTACCATCTCTTGTTGGGAGCATTCGTGTTGTGAGCATTTCAAATCTTCTCTTCTAGCTCTTTTGAAATATACAGTAAGTTACGGTTAAGTCTCATGCCCCTACTGTGCTATCAAACACTGGAACTTATTTTTTTCTATTTAACTGCATGTTTGGACCCATTAACCAAACCCTCTTCACTCTGCCACCTGGATTCTGATGATCTATTTGTGAGCTCATCTTCCTTCCCCATCGCACACTGAACTTGACGAGGCTGAGGCAACAGGAACATTTTTGGATTCCAAGAAAGATTGTCTTTGTTAAAGCTCCTAACTCCCCCCATTTCATCTTGGGGCCCGACAAACAGCCGGTGGTCAGTAAACACTCACCAGATGAATGGATATTCCACTCGGCACTTTGTAGGATAAACATGGGAACTAAGAATCGCTTCTCCACGTCTCAATAGAACCTACCAAGAAATTCAATCTGAAACCCTTGAAAACCGGCTGCCAATTTACTAACCCTAGAGATGCAGATGAGGGAAACCAGGCAAACGGCTTCTACCGTCATCCACAACGGCTGCTGTGTTTCGGACGAGCATTTTTGTAACTGCGGACTGGGCCACGTGCCTCTAAAGACTCGGAAGCAAGTAGGACCATCACCTTCTAGCATCGCTGTTGGCCCTGGCTGGCCACGTGGCCCTGGGAGGGTCACTTCCCACTCGGAACCTCAGATTCTTCCCCTGTCACAGAGGGAGGGAAACAAGCTGAGCTCTAAACACACGGACTTCCCTCTCCAAACAAAACAAACAAACACTGTTTGCACAGCTCTTTAGCTCATCAATCTGCGGCTGCTGTTGACTGAATGTCTTGACGGTTTTGTTACTAGCTCCTCTCCTGGCATCAAGGCTGTCACCATCATGCCACCTTCCTTTCTAGGAGCAACCCCGTGTGCCTCCTGCAAGCCGGAGACATAACTCATGTGTCACCACCCTCAATCCATACCCTGCGCCGTTGTCCTCTCCCCTGGTAACGATTCCTCTCCTTCAATGTGCTCAGGGCACCATGAGGACGGGAATGTCGCCTCGGCTTCTCGGGGTGCCCAGGGCCTGGCATGATGCCAGGCATACAACTGATGCTCATAAAACACTGGCTAATGTTTATTTCATTAGGGGGCTATCATGGGTTAGATCGTGTCCCCCAAAAGGATGTGAAAGTCCTAATCCCCAGGAACTGTGAAGGG
>PVKV010021217.1:0-38048 GCA_004027835.1 Alouatta palliata | reverse complement strand
ATGGTCACTGTCTCCCAGGTGTTCCAGCCGCCTGTTGAAAAGGCGCCAGGATCTGTATGCTTTCCTGTGCAGTGACCCACTGCGCCGACTGAAACCGCGGGCGCTGGCGTTTTTTTGCCTGGGAAATCTCGTGGCCTGGCTGTCTGTTTCAGTCCCCTTTTTTAATCAAATGAATGGGCGGCTCGGCCTTCCCGGAGCGCCACTTGCCAGCTAAAATGGCACCCGGACCCACGTATTTTGTATGGGGAACCGCTGCGCCGGGGCACTGCTCCAAACAGCGGCGGCGAAAACGGCCGCGCAGGCGAAAACAGCCGAGCTGGCGAAAACAGCTGCGCCGGCCAAACCAGCCGCGCCGGCCAAACCAGGTGCGCTGGCGACCCGTGGGGCTCCTCCCCCTGGGAATCTCCTGGTCTGTGGGCAATAAAAATCTGTCTGGCAATGTGGTGTCCACTCACCCTCCACGCTTTCACTGGGAGCTGCAATCCTCAGCTGCTCCTAATCGGCCATCTTGGATCTCTCTCTCTACAACCTCTTTTTATAGTTATGTAAACATTGCACGAATCATGATTTTATATTCTTCCTTTTCAGTATTAATAACTTCAGTGTCTTTTTTTGCATTCGTCCAAAAATGTGAAATATTTTTCAATTTACTGAACTGATTATCATTTTCTAAAAAATTGGTTACTACTTTAATCATTTCTGTATTGGCCTTAAGATTCTCTTTAACTTCTCTACCAACATACCTTTAATCTGACAGGTCTTGTAGGGGCTTGAAGGTCAAGCTTTCCCCAAAGTCTCTATTTTCATTATAAAATACTGTGTTTTAAGAAAAAATGCACAAGGTTGAAAGAAGTTTCTCTACTGTGTTTTAAAACAGTGGCTAGGTCATGCTTTTCTGTGTATACTGACTTCCCTTATTCCAGCAGCCTGGTCCATGAGTTGATCTTCATGGGGAATTGAGAATAGGGAGGCTGGAGAAGAGGCTGAGGGAGAAGTCAGGGCTCACCCCTGTCCTAAGAGCAAAAAGGAGCAAAAGAACTATGTTCAGCCGGACGCGGTGCCTCAAGCGTGTAATCCCGGCACTTTGGGAGGCCAAAGCGGTCGGATCACCTGAGGTCAGGAGTTCAAGACTAGGCTGACCAACATGGAGAAACCCCCATCTCTGCTAAAAATACAAAATTAGCTGGGCATGGTGGCACATGCCTGTAATCCCAGCTACTCAGGAGGGTGAGGCAGGAGAATTCTTGAACCTGGGAGTTGGGGGTTGCAGTGAGCCGAGATCACAATATTGCACTCCAGCCTGGACAACAACAGTGAAACTCGGTCTCAAAAAACAAACAAACAACAAAAAAAAAACAATGTTTATCTTCAGATTCACACACTCTTCACTTTGAAAGAAAATTTAAGTTTATTAGGAAACTATCCGTGAAGAGTTTCTATTTTTGTTTTGTTTTTTTGAGACAGGGTCTTATTTTGTTGCCCAGGCTAGAGTGCAGTGGCATGTACACAGCTCACTGCAGCCTCTACCTAATGGGCCCAAGCAGTTATCCTGCCACAGCCTTCCATGTAGATGGGACCACAGGCATATGCCACCAAGCCCTGCTTATTTTTTCATTTTTTATAAAGACAGGTCTCACTTTGTTGCCCAGACTGGTTAGAGATTCATTAAATCATTTGTGAAATTTAAAATATTCTGTGTTGGGTTTTGCCCAATACATGTTTTGGGCTTCAGATGAACAACAGAGACAAAATAATGTATGATATTTTAGTCCAGTAATGATTCAAAGACTGTAACCAAAATCTCGACTGTAGAAGGTAGAGCAGCTCTTCAGAGCTGAGAGCACAGGCATCAGACCTGAAATGGAATGGACAAGGAAGTCCTCTAGGAGGAGGAACATTGGAGGAGATTTTGGAGAGTGCAGAGCAGTGAATCTGGCAAACAGGAGGAGAAAGAGAAGAGGAAAGAAATGTGTCCGTGGCACAGACCAGAGCATGAGAAGGGGACAGTGGATTGGAAGGACCACTGGGATTAGCAATATGTAAGGAGGGCAGGAGCAGAAAGGGCAGACCATGGAGGGGCTGTGTAGGGGAGAGTAGGCAGGTCAGGAAGTAACACAGGGCTAGCTCACTAAGGAATGCATTGGTTGTGCTGGTAGTTCAAATATCTGAGTCTTGTCCCTTGCAACAGTACCTCTAGGTCAGGAAGAGTGAGGATAGCCTCTGTCCCTGGGGAGGTCCCTGTGCATTATGAGACATTGGTTCTAGGAAGGAGTGAGAGTAAAGGGGGACAGAGAGGACCCTCCGGATCCAGTACGGGCCAACTAAGGGAACTTGGATGCTCCTATTCACGTCCCTTTCTCCATCGCTCAGACCAACTCCCTCCCACCCTGAGGGCAGGTTCCTTTCCCCTCAGTTATTTTTTGCATCTCAGACAATGATATGTATAGTGACTTTATTCTATCACATATGACTTTTACGTTATGCCACAGCAATAGTTACTTACATACATTACTTAATGGTGGAGTATTCATAGTTAAAATGTCAGCTTAGTAAACAAATAAAATTATCACACTTTAGTTTGCCTTCTTTGATCATTTGTGAAGATTAGTGTCTCCTTATTTTATGGGTGTCACCATTGCATGTTCTTAAGCAAGGTATACTGCTTAGAGTGTTGTGTTTCCCTGTTAATGTTGGATACTTCAGTGTTCAGCAAACTATAAACCAATCAATATGCATTTGAAAAATCCAGTTGTTTTATGTTTTATTTCTTTGTTTCCTGTCTTTACAATAGTATATCTTTTCTTCTGCTTACTTTAAATTTAATTTTCTCTTCTTCTTCTAGATTCCTAAGATTGAAACTTAGGTGATCATTGGGCGCCATCATAGGGCCTACCTGCCATGTCAGGTCTTCTTCATTCTGCAAAAGTTTCTCAGTCTCCACTTACATTTCATGACTTTGACCCTTGTGAAAATACCAGTCAGATATCTTGTGGAATGTCCCACAGTATGTATTTATCTGATGGTTTCTCATAATTAGACTAGAAACAGTGAGTAAATTGAACGTATTTTTCCAAGTTAGAAAACAAGAAAAACGGAATAATAGATTAGTTAGAAGTATTAACATAGGGTTGGATGAAGTGGTTTATGATTATAATCCCAACACTTTGGGAGGTGGAGGTGGGCGGATTAATTGAATCCAGCAATTCAAGACCAACCTGGGAAACATGGCAAAACCCTGTTTCTACAAAAAATGCAAAAAAATTAGCCAGGCATTGTCGCACGTGTTTGTGGTCTCAGCTACTCTGGAGGCTGAGATGGGAGGATTGCCTGAGCTTGGGAGGTCCAGGCTGCACTGAGCTGTGACTGTGCCACTGCATTCCAACCTGGGCAACAGAGCAAGACCATATCTCAAAAAAAAAAAAGAGAGACAAGAAAAAATAAAACAGAAAAATAATTTTTAAAAATTTGGTAATGACAAATAGGGAATTCCAAATGATAGTTACCTTCAGCCGGTAAAAAAGAATATTTTTTCAGGGAGCATCAACAGTGATATTGCTAACAATATTGCTAATGTTCTGTTAAGCTTTTAGAAAACTTGTTTTATTTAGAATAGCATAAGACTTACAGAACAATTGGTAATACAGAGAATTTACATATACCCCACACAGTTTTCCTTACTACTAATATTATGAATATTAGTGTGCTATACTTGTTATAATTAAGAACCAGTGTTAAACATTATCATTCATTAATATCCACTCTTTATTCATCTTTCCTTAGGTTTCACTTAGTGTCCATTTTTGATTGTGGAATCCCATCCAGGATAACACAAAACATTTAGATGTCATTTCTCTTTAGGCTTCATAAGCTGGGACACTTTCTTCAGCTTTCCTGGTTTTTCATGACATTGTCATACTTCATTGGGAATTTCTCTGATGCTTTTCTCCTGATTAGATTAGAGTCATGGGTTTTCAAAAGGAAGACTACACAGGTAAATTGCCATTCTTATCACATCATACCAGTGTTACATACTAATAGCTTGTCATATCAGATTGACCTTAATTTGATTACCTGTATGAATTACATCTTATCAGCTTCCTTCACTGTTAAATTGCTATTTGTGGCCGGGCGCGGTGGCTCACGCCTGTAATCCCAGCACTTTGGGAGGCCGAGGCGAGTGGATCATGAAGTCAAGAGATCGAGACCATCCTGGTCAACATGGTGAAACCCCGTCTCTACTAAAAATACAAAAATTAGGTGGGCATGTTGGCACGTGCCTGTAGTCCCAGCTACTCGGGAGGCTGAGGCAGGAGAATTGCTTGAACCCAGGAGGCGGAGGTTGCAGTGAGCCGAGATCGCGCCATTGCACTCCAGCCTGGGTAACAAGAACGAAACTCCGTCTCAAAAAAAAAAAAAAATTGCTATTTGTTACATTTTGTGTGTTTTACTTTTGAAAAGAAGTTACTAGGCTTAGCACATAAGAAGTGGGAAGTTGGCCGGGCGCGGTGGCTCACGCCTGTAATCCCAGCACTTTGGGAGGCCGAGGCGGGTGGATCACGAGGTCAAGAGATCGAGACCATCCTGGTCAACATGGTGAAACCCTGTCTCTACTAAAAATACAAAAAAAAATTAGCTGCGCATGGTGGCACGTGCCTGTAGTCCCAGCTACTCGGGAGGCTGAGGCAGGAGAATTGCTTGAACCCAGGAGGCGGAGGTTGCGGTGAGCCGAGATTGCGCCATTGCACTCCAGCCTGGGTAACAAGAGCGAAACTCCGTCTCAAAAAAAAAAAAAAAAAGAAGTGGGAAGTTATGTTCCACCTCCTTATGGTAACAGTATCTGCAAAAATAATTTGGAATCCTGAAATATGTGTAATGTGTCAATTTTCCTCCATTTGTTTTATGTATTTTTTCACTCATTTATTTATGTCACTGTGCAAACATGGATATTTATTTTACACTTACATTTTGCTAGTTTATTTTGTTGTTCAAATTTTTCTACTCTGGGACATTGGAAGATCTTTTAATTGGCTCCTGTATTATTTTGATGTACGCACTCCTGGTATCATGGTATGAATACATTTATGAGGCTAAAGCTCTCAAGGCCTAATTACCTTTTAATAGCCCCCCCTCTTAATACTGCTACAGTTGCAATTAGTTCCTGCATCATTTTTGTAGGGGACAAAAATTCAAACCATAGCGAGAACATAACAAAACAATTTTTAAAAACAGTAATTTATTTATTTCTGCAAAGATTGCCCTTAAAAGGCTACCTTTTAAGGTGTGTGCTCATTGTAGATCACCGTCTACATGATAAAAAAGACAAATGGAGAAGGAATTGGATAGAGAGCTGTTCTGAACTGAAGTATTAGGTTTGGAATACAGCCTATTGGGTTCATTGCTTGTATTTCTTAGATTAGAATAGGTACTCTCAATGTACAACTTTAACTGAAGAAAGCTACCAATGAAGAAGTGGCAAAGTGTCTGTTTGCCGTTTCTATCTTCCTTCTCAATAGATTTATTGAAACATAGCATATATATCACCTCTCCACATTTGTTGTATTTTTGTTATTTCTAGTTCATTCTTGAGGTTTCTCTTTAACCCAGTGACTATTAATTCTACCCCTGTTGGCAGGTAGCAGTGGCTCACACCTGAAATCCCAGCACTTTGGGAGGCTGAGGTGGGTGGACCACTTCAGCTCAGGAGTTCAAGACCTTTGGGCAATGTGGTAAAATCTCATCTCTACTAAAAATACAAATTTAGCTGGGCGTGGTGGTGGGCACCTATAGTCCCAGCTACTCGGGAGGCTGAGGCAGGAGAAGCACTTGAACCTGGGAAGCAGAGGTTGCAGTGAGCCGAGATTGTGCCACTGCACTCTAGCCTGGGCGACAGAGTGAGATTCTTTCTATCAAAAAAAAGAAGAAGAAGAAGAAAAATCTAGCACTGCTTGAATGGCGTCTAGAGGATTTGGTCATGATATTTACATTGTGCCTTTCAGGGTATACCTTTTTATCTTGTTTTACAGCCTAATACGTAATTATCTGACATGAGACCAGATGTCTCTCTCACAGAAAACTTGTTTATACTGGCAGACCACCTTATGGGTCTTGTCAGACTGTATCCAGTTTATTCCTGCCAAGATAGCTAATCTCTGGAAGACTCCTGAATGGGAGAGAAGTCAGATCAAGTGTGATATGGAGAAAATAAGTCAACAAAGCACTTGAAATAATAGAAGCAGTGTATTACTTACAGACCCCAGTTAAAGAGGGCAGCACGCCTCTGCGGGCCAATGGGAAGAGGGTACCATCCTAAACGTATACCCACAACCTGTGGTGGGGAGCAAAGGGAGAAAGAGTGTGAGGGACCAGGGGATTGAAGCCCTTATTGGGGTCCGTCATGTTACACAAGCAGTTTTCTCACATGGGATTGGAGTAACTGGTGGGTTTTGAGTAAGGAATCTCAAGTCCCATAGACTCACATGGTGACAGGGACGTGATCACTGTGGCATATCAGTGCCATCCACAGGGGTTTTGGAGTCATTGTGGCACCTCTAGAGTTATATTTGACCATTCCATAGGGAGGTGATCACCAGGAGGCAGCTGTTTTAATATTTGGATTAATCACATTGAGGAACTGGGATGAGGCAAAGAACTGGAAATAGAGTCAAGGGTGACTGTATCCTACTTCTGCTATGAGCCAAGTTACACTCGATTCTAAATGGATGGCCAGAGAACATAAAATTACAGAAATTCAGAACAACATATAAAATAGTAAATCCAGTGGTTCACTAATATCTCTAATAGCTGTCTGGAAGGTAAATGGTCTTGGTCAATTTATATGAAAATACATTCGAGTGCATTTCTTTAACAAAATGCCATAATACAGGAGATCAGCAATGACAATATTACAGTGAGAAATAGAGAGAAAGACAGTGTATTGCTTTGATACCAGAGGGTCCATTTTCACATATTTCAAATAGGGATATACCTTAAAATGGATAAGGTTAAAACATTATTGACCACAGAACAGTCATAGCATGCTTGTCATCATGTACACATGCGTAAATTTGGTCTAAAAACTTTCCACTGACCCTTGCTGGTGATATCATCAAAACTTGCAGAGGGAGTGACAGGAGGTGGGATAAATGATCTCACAGAGAGTAGCATAGAAATTTCACAAGAAATGAGGCATCAACAAAGCTAATGATTAGTGCAGATTACAATGTGGGGTAAATCATGGATAAGATGAGGGGAAATATGACTCACAATCTATTGATCCAAATTGGAAAAAGTTCAGGAATACCTTTGTGAGTGTATTTTGCTTATATTTTCCATCTCATTTCATCATGGAAGACACAAATATCCATATTTATGTAAGTTATTTTTAATAGTTAAGAGGCAAAAATAGTAAGCAATAAGAAGTACTTGTGTCACAGTTTATCAATGATTTTATTCTCCATTGTGACATGGAATGATGCAACTTACAGCTGATGTTAATAATGTATTTTGCAATTACTGTTTATGTCAGTATCAGCAAATAATACATTCTTTCCTATAGACTTGATATTCATCTACAGGTCTTATGCATTATTAGTTTATTTAACCCTCAGACCATCTCAAGAGATCAGCACCAGTTTTACCTCCATGTTTCCCTTCTGAATTTGGTCTAAAGCCCTACAAGAAAGGAATGAATGAAACTTGAGTTTGACTGGGTCTATCTTCGAAGTCTTTACTTAAATCAAGTATGTTAGAATATCTTTTTTTGTATGGAAAATACATTCTAGGACCAGATTAAGAAATGTACTCTAGGGCCAGGCACGTGGCTCACGCTGTAATCTCAGCACTTTGAAAGGCTGAGTTGGGCAGATCACCTGAAGTCAGGAGTTCAAGACCAGCCAGGACAGCATGGCAAAAATCCCATCTCTACTAAAAATACAAAAAATTAGCCAGGGTGCTATCGGTTGCCTGTAATCTCAGCTACTCAAGAGGCTGAAGCAGAATAATTGCTTGAACCTGGGAGGCAGAGGTTACGGTGAGCCAAAATTGCACCACTGCACTCCAGCCTGGACAACAAAACAAGACTATCTCAAAAAAAAGAAAAAAGAAATGTTACTCTATTCCATGAAGTTGTGTTCCCAAATTAGATGTAAATCCTGTGTTAAATTGATTTAATATTTAGGTCTAAGATCCATCTAGGAACGATTTCATGTGTAATGTGAGGTTATAGATCAGATTTTATTTTTCCCCTGTGAATATATTGCTTGGAATATTTATTGAAAAACTCGTATTTCCCCAATTAATCTCATAAATTATTTGTGTATATATGTATGTGTCTGATTTGATTTTTCCCTTTTTTTCCCATTGGTTTATTTCTCTTTGTGAAAATATCACATTAGTTTAGTAAGAAACTTCATTTAACATAAGAATTTTCTCTCTGAGGCTTTCTCTTAACCCAGTGTGCTACTATGTAAGGAAGAAAAAGCAAAAACCTGTATGCCTTGCACCTACACCAATATTCTCAGTAGCGCCTTGAATAAAGGGGAGAATTTAGAATTCAGTATTACTGTTGACACTTCCGTCTTCAATGTCCTTGTGAATCTTAGGCAACCCCCCAACATAATTCCCTGCTTTATTTGCTTAGTCCATTCTCAGTAGATTTTATGAGATGTCAACACCCCTCATTAGGATTCCCTCATTCTGAAGCCTTTGGGATTTTCTACCCACCCAGCAACCACCAGAGGTGGCAGAAACCCCTGCAGACATCCCTCTTGCGCAAGCGCAGTTGCCCCATGAATGCGGTCCTCCTGCTGCAGACCACGCCCACCAAGGGCGGGGCTGCAGCCACTGCAGATGAGCTCCGAGCCTTCTGTGGGGTCTGCAGTGGCAAGGCAGCTGCTCTCTGGCTTCCCTCTGGAGCTGTATGAGGAATGCGGTTCTTTTGCATAAGAAAGGCTTTTCTCTCCAGTCATTCTGCTTGCCGATCAAGAACCCTTAACAGCTTCAGGCTTTCCTGGTAATATTCATTCTTGCTTTTGTGTTTTTAAGGCCCATATTACCTTTAACACTTGTACGCAGTTTTCTTTTTTATAATTTCACATAAACATCATATAAAACCAAATTCTGTATTAACGCCTTTCGTTTTTTGTGTTTAAAAATACATTCATAATCATTTCTTCAAAATATCTTTTCAGTTCTTTTCATCTTTTCCATCATCATTCTTTACCTGTGGAATGGAATTATTACTTTTATGAGGAAAAGCAGACGTTACGCGCTTTTTAGTGTTGTCGAGAAATTTCCTGTGAAACATGTCCGGTTGAAAAGGAGAGGAACAAGATTTTCTGTGAGGCACAAAATCAAATATGCTCAGAATTGCATGCTTTAATAAAGGCTGTGATTATTTTCGTTATATGGTTTAGCTTGTTCTAATCATAAAAGATGGAAAAAGAATTAATTTGTGTAGACAGAACATTGCGACTCCTAAGTGTAGAGGCGGTCACTCTGCACTGCGCAAATAGGAATGTCGTCATGTTGGCTTTTCTCCTTACCCAAAACCTGTAGATATTGGCTGGAGTCTTTGATTTTTTTTCCCAACTTGATTTTCTGATTGTCTGCATGATGTTTGCCCAGATAACCAATAATACAGATATGTATGTTTTTCTTACTCTTTGATGAGTGATTACTATTTTGTTTTGTTTTTGTTGTTTTTGTTGTTGTTTTCTTTAGTTTTCATTGAACTAAGAATGTCATTCAGAAAACGTTGTCATCCATATCCAGGTAGTATATAGTTGCATAATATGGTCTTGTAATAAGGAAATTGCAGTCCTTACTGATTTTCTATTATTAATTAGCATGTTTTAAGTTTTCATGCTTGTATTTGGGGATTTTCTTTTCTGTTTTTTTACTCTGTCAATAATTTAACACCTTTGTATTGGTTGTCTTCTGCATTGATGTCCATTGTTTAGGTTGAACCTTTGACACTCCTCTGAAGTAATTTGTATGTGAATCTGTAGCCACCCAAGGGATTCACCTTGCTGGCTGCCTAGACAGAGCCGGTTTATCAAGACAGGGGAACTGTAATAAACAGCGATTCAGGCAGAGCTGGCTGTGCAGGAAACCATAGCTTTATTGTTACTCAAATCAGTCTTCCTGGAGCGGATCTGGGGTTTCTAAGAATAATTTAGTGGGTAGTGGATCAGAAAGTAGGGAGTGCTGATTGGTCAGGTCGGAGATGAAATCATAGCGAGCGGAAGCTGCCCTCTTGTGCTGAGTCACTTCCCTGGTTGGAGCCATAAGATCAGATGAGCTAGTTTATGAATATGGGTGGTGTCAGCTGATCCACTGACTGAAGCATCTGCAAAATATCTCAAGCACTGACTGATCGTAGGTTTCACAATAGTGATGTTATCCCCAGGAGCGTTTGAGGAGGTTTAAATCCTGCAGTCTCCAGCTGCATGAATCCTAAACTATAATTTCTAATCTTGTAGCTGATTTGCTAGTCCTACAAAGGCAAGATGGAGGGGGTTTGTTTTGGAAAAGGGCTGTTGCTGTCTTTGTTTAAAAGCTAAACTATGCCAGGCTCACGCCTGTAATCCTAGCACTTTGGGAGGCCGAGGTGGGTGAATCACCTGAGTCAAGAGTTCAAGACCAGCCTGGCCATCATGGAGAAACCCCATCTTTAAAAAAATAAATAAAATAAAATAAAAAAGCTAAACTATAAACTGAATACCTCCCGAAGTTAGTGGAGAATGAACAACAGCAGCTTGGAGGTTAGAAGCAAGATGGAGTCGGTTAGGTCAGATCGCTTTCACTGTAATAATTTTCTCAGTTATGATTTTTTACAAAGCTGGTTTCAAATCAATGGCTTAGTGTCCTGGGTAGTGAAAATGGGATTCCTCAACCTAAGTTGAACATGGATTTCCTCCTGAAGAAACAATTTAGGGCTCCAGAAAGTAGACCAGAATTGATGTAGGGCCTGTATTGTAAATTGTACAAATGCCAAGAAGATTGTATTGAGAGGAACACATTCTCTAGT
This sequence comes from Alouatta palliata, assembly GCA_004027835.1. Lineage (NCBI taxonomy): Eukaryota > Metazoa > Chordata > Mammalia > Primates > Atelidae > Alouatta > Alouatta palliata. The sequence continues at coordinate 27,019 of PVKV010021217.1, read as the reverse complement.
GAATGAAGCATTCCTACAGGGTGAGCCTCTGAGACTCACTAGCAAATTTCATGCAAGTAATGAAATTCTCAATGCAATGGATTAAAAGTAATTCTGGGGGCATTTGTTAAAGATGTATAAGGTGTGAGAAACCAACAGACTAACAGCGTTGATACTTTTTGATATTTATATGCCAAATTAATAGCTGTGTTACAGAAAAGGGGTCCCTATCCAGACCCCAAGAGAGGGTTCTTGATATTCAGGGTGAGTTTGCAGAGTAAAGCAAAAGCCAGATTATTAAGAAAGTAAAGGAAGAAAAGAATGGCTACTCCATAGACAGAGCAGCCCTGAAGGCTGCCTGATGCCCATTTCTATAGTTGTTTATTGATTATATGCTAAACAAAGGGTGGATTATCCATGCCTCCCCTTTTTAAACCACATAGGGTAACTTTCTGACATTGCCATGGCATTTGTAAACTGTCATGGTGCTGGTGGGAGTGTAGCAGTGAGGACGACCAGAGGTCACTCGCCACTGTCATGGTGGTTTTCGTGGGTTTTAGGTGGCCTGTTTACTGCAACCTGTTTTATCAGCAAGATCTTTGTAACCTGTATCTTGTGCCCATCTTCTGTCTCATCATGTGACTCAAAATGCCTTAACCATCTGGGAATGCAGCCCAGTAGGCGTCATCCTCGTTTTACCCAGCCCCATTTAAGATGGAGTTGCTCTGGTTCACATGCCTCTGAAAGATGGACATTTGTTTGCCAGGCAGTACTGCAGTCAGGGCCTCTGGATTTCAGTCCTCCATACAAAGAATGTCAAGGGGGCAGACCTTAATAAAAATAATAATAATAAATGAATAAGGAAATTTCTAAAAATTACTCTTCATTTTCATTCTTTTATTGTATTATGATCTGACACCATTAATTTCCTTGTATATGGAGAGCAACTTGATAAAAACTGGTATTTATAGAGTGAAGAAAAGAGACAAGATTCCCAAATTTGAAGGAAACTGGAGATTTTGTGGGAAACAGAGGAGATAAGGCTTACTCATTTCTACTTATTTTTAATGAGAATTGTGTCATTCATTGATAAATAGAAAGCTCCATTTAAATTACAAAAGCTCTTTGATTCATGATGAGGTTACTTCCAGATAAACCTATCATAAGTTGAAAATATCATCAGTAAAAAATGCATTGAATACACCTAACTTACTTAAAATCATAGCATAGCCTATCCTCCTTAAATGTGCTCAAAACACTTGTATTAAAATTTTGGAAATCACACAAAGCCAATTTTATCATAAAATGTTGAATATCTCATGTAATTTATTACCTACTGTACAGAAATGGAAAAACAGAAAGATTGGATGCTTAAAGTATACTTTCCATTAATGTATATTGCTTCTGTTTAATGTAAAAATTTTAAGTTGAGTCATAGGAAGTCAGGAAGCCCATATATTATAAAATGTCACAAGTTTACCAGCCACAGATAGCAACAAATCATAGGAAATGCAGGTTTGGGTCGAGGTGGGGTAGTTCGACCCATTATACCCATTTCCTTCATCTCTACTGGGCTGCCCTTCATCCTTGGGGTTATTGCAGGGTGGCTGTGCACTACAAAGGCACGAGAATCGCTTGCACTTGGGAGGTGGAGGTTTCACTGAGCTGAGATTGTGCCACTGTGCTCTAGACTGGGCAACAGAGTGAGACCCTATCTCAAAAACATTAATAAATAAAAGGATAATATCTGTGTCAAAGTACAGTGATCTATGGCTTAATTATGGCAATACCTTCAAAGAAATGCATTGTTTAGTGATTTCATCGGCATGCAAACATAGAGAGCATTACACAAACCTGAAGGTCATAGCCTGCTAAACTGCCAGGCTCTATGGTATTATCTCTCTTTTTTTTTTTTTCTTTTGAGACAGAGTCTCGCTCTGTCGCCAGGCTGGAGTGCAATGGTGCAATCCCGGCTCACTGCAACTTCTGTTTTCCAGTTTCAAGCAATTCTTCTGCCTCAGCCTCCCGAGTAGCTGGGACTGCAAGCATGCACTACCACGCCTGGCTAATTTTTTTATTTTTAGTAGAGATGGGGTTTCACCATGTTGGCCAGGATGGTCTCGATCTCTTGACCTCATGATCTGCCCACCTCGGTCTCCCAAAGTGCTGGGATTGCAGGCATGAGCCACCGTGCTGGGCCGGTATTTTCTATTACTCCTAAGCTATAAGCCTATGCAGCATATGTATATCCTGTATACTATAGGCAATTGTAACACAATGATAAGTAGGTGGCTCGTGCCTGTAATCCCAGCACTTTGGAGGGCCGAGGTGGGCAGATCACCCGAGGGTCAGGAGTTTGAGACCAGCCTGACCAACATGGAGAAACCAACATGGAGAAACCCCATCTCTACTAAAAATAAAAAAATTAGCCGGGCGTGGTGGTGTGTGCTTGTAGTCCTAGCTACTTGGGAGGCTGAGGCTGGAGAATCACTTGAACCTGGGAGGCAGAGGTTGCAGTGAGTCAAGATCACACCATTGCACTCCAGCTAGGGCAGCAAGAGTGAAACTCTGTCTAAAAAAAAAGCAGGCCAGGTGCAGTAGCTCACGCCTATAATCCCAGCACTTTGGAAGGCCGAGGTGAGTGGATCACGAGGTGAAGAGATCGAGACCATCCTGGTCAACATGGTGAAACCCCGTCTCTACTAAACATACAAAAAATTAGCCGAGCATGGTGGCGCACGTCTGTAGTCCCAGCTACTCAGGAGGCTGAGGCAGGAGAATTGCTTCAACTCAGGAGATGGAGGTTGTGGTGAGCCAAGATCGCGCCATTGCACTCTAGCCTGGGTAACAAGAGCAAAACTTCGTCTCAAACAAACAAACAAACAAACAAAAAAACCTCAGAGTCTGCTCGAGGCAGAAAAAAGTAGGGAAAAAAAAACCCATACAACCTATCTAAACATAGACAACACAAAATACGGTATAAAACAAAAAATATTTTTCATTTACATAGGGAATTTACCATGCATGGAGCTTGCAGGACTGGAAGTTCTTCTGGGTGAATCGGTGAGTAAGTGGTGAGTGAATGTGAAGACCTAGGACATTAATGTACACTAATGTAGATTTCTGAAACACTGTAAATCAAGACTACACTTAATTTATTAAAATATGAAAGTAATTGTGATATGACATTATGACCGCTCTGACATCTCTAGGTGAAAGGAAGTTTTCAGCTGTATTATAATCTTATGAGCGTATCCTCCTATATGTGGTCTTTCCTTGACAGAATAAAATATCATTTTCAGGGATATGACTAATCAACATATAAAAGCCTATTTAATATTTATTTTAAAATCTCTTACACAGTCATAAAAGCGTAAGTTTTAGTCACATAAAAAATAATCTTGAAATTAATTCATAAGTGAATTAATAGATATCTTGAAATTGTGGTTATGATAGTTCTAAACCAGACTTTAATGCAGAATCTTGTATCTCTTCATCACACTGTGGCATGAAGACTGATGGTAATAAAACATTTCTTAACGAAAGAGGCTGCAGCATTTTCTGTGCGATTTGCACCATTCCTGTTCACACCTGTTCTACAAGTGTTGAAGCAGGCGATCCTACCAGAAAATGACAGCAGATTTCAGCACAAGTTCATGCAGACAATGAAAAGCATATCATGGGCCAGTCGTGGTGGTTCACGCCTGTAATCGAAGCACTTTGAGAGGCTGAGGTGGGCAGATCATGAGGTAAGGGGTTCAAGACCAGCCTGACCAACATGGTGAAAACCCGTCTCTACTAAAAATATTAAAATCAGCTGGGTGTGGTGGCGCAAGCCTGTAATCTCAGCTACTCAGGAGGCTGAGGCAGGAGAATCACTTCAACCCAGGAGGCAGAGGTTGCAGTGAGCTGAGATCATGCCACTGCACTCCAGCAAGGACAACAGAGAGAGACTCCATCACAAAAAAACAAAAAGAAAGAAAAGAGAAGGACATCATGACTGCAACTAGGCTAACAGCTAGTGTGATAAAATTTGAAAAAGAAAAGAATAAAACTGATGAAATATGACAACAAAGTTGGAAATATTTATCAAGGGAGTCATATTAATGTAGGTGAATTTTAGAGAACAAAATAATTTTCTTAGGTCTGTGAGGACAAAACTATCAGGAAGAACAGAAGAGGGACAGATGTGGTAGAAGCAGCACTGCCCAAGAGAGGGGCTGTGCAGTGCATTGAGGATGGGGAGGCTGGAGACAAGGCTGGGTGAAGTCAGGGCTCATACCCTGACCTGAGAAAAGAAGAGAGCACCAGAAACAAGTTCACCTTCAAGTACAAACCCTCTTCAGACAAAAGGAGAAACGAAGGTGATGCAGAGGCTGCTCCCTGAGACTGCATTCTGTGGGGGGAAATTCGAATGCCTTTTCTTCTTGTAAGAGTTACCCACAGTCCATGAGACCTACTGATAAGGAAGGGAGTTGGAACAAGTGAGGATAGTCCTTGTTTGACGGGAAGGAGCAGTAGCATTACCAGGAAGGGTTGGTGCTGGGGAGGGGCAAGGGTTAGGAAGGGCAGAGAAGTTTCTTTCCCCCTGCCATCTTGCAGATGTAGGTTGGATCACTGGATGACAAATTCACAGTTGGTGGCTCACGGCCACCTGGCATCACAGGGAGAGAGCCACCCCACAGGAAACTGCAGATGAGGGGAGTTTGCAGCTGCACAGAAGCAGCACCCCAGGTAACTTCCAGTCAAGGTTGGCAGGGGGCTGCAGAGGTGGCAGCAGTGGTGGTGGCCCGGAAGGGAGGGTGTCAAGACCTTTTATACCCATACAACCACCTCAGGAGTGATGGTGAGGGGCGGGGGTGGGGGTGAGGGGCTTCAGACATTCCGAGGGCTAGTAGATTCTGTAAATCACCTCCTGGGCGAGGATGAGGGTGAGGGGTTCCGGACATTCCAAGGGCCAGGGGACTTTTAACATTCTGATTGTTACCTAAGCAGCTCACAAAAGTCCAGATAAGCATTCCTTTACACTTTGTCTGGATAGGCTGGAAACTACAAATCCCAGGGGCCAAGATGGCGTGGGTTTGGACTGCTTGCCTGTCACATTCAGGTTACAAAGAGCAGTTTCAACATAAAGCCCAGGTATGGTTGAGGTATGCAGTTTTATGGGGCTTTTACCATGTCACATAAGTTGTATTTTCACTTCTTTCTACCACATGTATCCTTTCCTGTGTACCTAGCAAAATTTACCTAAATTCCCTATGGGTGGATTATTCCTAGCTACCATAGTTTCCAATTTAGTAGCTAAATGAATTGCCCTGCTTTGAATGCCTTTGGTTAATCATTCCTGAAGAGTCACATCTCCTCATTTCAGGGGAGCCAGCCCTGCACATTGATGAGCAGGAGTTCAGTTTAGGGTGTTGTGTTTTCCTGGTTAACTTTGGACACATGTATGTTCTGGAAACCATTGAACTTTCTGTATTCATTTGAAAATTCCTGTTGCTTTATCTTTCATCTTTCACTTTATTCACAATAGTTTCTCTTTTCTCCTGCTTACTTTGCATTCCGTTTGCTAGATTTATCTTTTAAGCTTCCTAAGGAGGAAATTTAGGTTATTGATTTTTAGATGTTTTCTTTTTTTTTTCCGTGAGGTGGAGTTTTGCTCATGTCACCCAGCTGGAGTACAATGGCAGGATCTGGGCTCACTGCAACCTTCACCTCCTGGATGCAAGCCATTCTCCTGGCTCAGCTTCCCTAGTAGCTGGGATTACAGGCTCTTGCCACCATGCCCGGCTAATTTTTGTGCTTTTAGTAGAGACACCGTTTCACCATGTTGCACACACTGGTCCAACTCCTGACCTCAGGTGATCCGCCCTCCTAAGCCTCCCAACATGCTGTGATTATAGGTGTGAGCCACTGTGTCCAGCCGATGTTTTACTTTATAATACATGCATATTCTCCCTATACTCCTGTACTGCATGCTACAAATTCTGATAAAATTCATTTTAACTTGAATTTAGTTCAACATATTGTTTAATTTTAAGATTTCTTGCATCGTGTTGTTTAAAAGTGAGTTAGTTAATCTCCATGTATTTTGATGTTTACAGCTATCTGCCTTTAATGATTTCTAGCTTAATTTTATTGTGGTTTTAGGGCATATATTTATTAACATAAAAATCATGAGATCTATAAATTTGGAAGGAAAAAGAGCTACAAATATTCTTGAAGGCAGCCCTACAGCATGTGTACTGAACAAACACGCATGTTCACCTTGATGTGTAGACTTAACGTTTTCTTTTCTTTTTCTGAGACAGAGTCTTGCTCTGTCCCCCATGTTGGAGTACCATGGCGCCATCTTGGCTCACTGCAACCTCTGCCTCCTGGGTTCAAGTGATTCACCTGCCTCAACCACCCAAAGAAGTGGGATTACAGGCACCTGCCAGACACGAAGCGCAGCTTCTGGTTGTATTTTTAGTAGAGATGAGGTTTTGCCATGTTGGCCAGGCTGGTCTTGAACTCCTGACCTCAGGTAATCCACCCACCTTGGCTCCCAAAGTGCTGTGATAACAGGCCTGAGCCACTGCACCTGGCCGAGACTTAACATTTAAATGTGTTACAGTTAGGCCCTACAAACAAAAGCCCTTTTCAGGACGCAAAGGCAGGCACGTACACAATCTCTGTAAGCCAGTCAGACCCAGTCCGTGGTTGGTGGGCTCTTATCAGGAGAAAGTTACTAGAATCAGTCTCCTGTGCAATCAAGGCTACAATTATGGCTGGTGGAACAGAGGCTGGAGTCAGCATCTGGTGGTGGATGAACTGCAAATTGTGTTAAGATTGCTTATCTGGAAGTCATTACTTGCTTAGCTGCTGGAGAAAAAGATAAACCTCCTGTCAGTTTCAATTAGAACATAGTTTGTCTTCAAGTGCAGGGGTGAGTGACTTAACCCTTGCCTGGCGTGGCCTTAGGTCTGTTTATAATTTGATATCTTATTGCCACTGAGATGAGTTAATTCTTCATTCTTATTATCTTTTAACATGAATGCTGGTCAGTTGTTGTGTCTAAACTGCAAAAGAGATGATAACGAGGCATGTCCCGCTTCCTCTCTGATCATGGCCGGAAACTCAGTTTTTACGGTTTCCCTAGTGATCTGTCTGTTCAGTCATTGGGGTCTTAGGATTTTAATTTTAATTCTCACAGAGGAGTGTTAAAGTCATCGACCATAATAGTGGATTCATCTGTTTTTTTTTTTTTTTTAAACAGTTTCTGCCTCATAGTTTTATGTTGTGGTACTACATGTTAGAATTATTTTCTGTTCTTGGAAAATTGACCCCATTATTTCTTCTATTTCCCTGATAATTTTTTGACATTATAGTCAGCTTTTTCTGATATTAATATAGCCAGTCCTCCTTTTTGTATTTGCTTGCTATATTTTGTTCCATCTATTTATTTTAGTTAAGAGGTCTCTCCATTGTTACTAATTAACAAATAAAATGAGATGTATGTACTGTGTACACCGTCAGGTTTGAGTAATAATGTGCATTGTGGAATGGCTAAATCCAACTAATTAACATGGGCGTTACCTCACATAGTTATCATTTTTGTGCTGAGAACATTTTCTATCCATTTTTTAGCATTTTTAAAAAATAGACACAGGGTTTCCCTCTGCACCTAGGCTGGAGTACGGTGGTTCTGTCATAGCTCACTTCAGTGTCGAGCTCCTAAGCTCAAGCAATCCTCCTGCCTCAGCTTCCCAAGAAGCTGGGACTACAGGGGCACACCACCATGGCCGGCTAACTTTCAGCATGTTAAAAATAAGACCGTATGTTATTAACCATGGAGACCATGTTGTACAATAGATCACTTGAAATTGTTCTTCCTTTCTAACTGAAATTTTGTATCCCTCCACAAACATCTGCCCAACCCCACCCCAACCCCAGGCTGTGGGAACTACCGTTCTATACCCTACTTGTATGAAATCACATTTTTTAGATTTTGCATGAGTAAGATCATGAAGTATTTGTCTTTGTATGCTTGACATTTCAGTTAACATAATGTGCTCTTCCTTTCTTACATTTGTTTGCTTCCCTTTATAGTTTTAATATAAAATTTCATATGATCCAATCTGTTCTTCTCAGCATATCAGTTATGTTTTCCTTTGATTTTAAAATATCATTATGGTTATCATATGAAATAAAACCTTTTCCATATTTTAGTTGACAGAACAGATAACAGTTTACTGAAAACAAAAATTGTAACCACTTATTTGATGAGGTATTCTTATGTTTCTAGTTTGAGTGTGTGCATGTGTGTGTGTATGTATATGTGCATGAATGCTCACGTATAAATGCAATAAATAGTACAAATTACCGAAGTTACAAATTAGCATTGTTTTCTTATAAGCACCTCACACTCCTTGTGAACTGATAAGACTGTTATTTGAAATGGAGTTTAAATTAACTGTAAATTTAGGGACTGGCTATTGGATTAAGTTCCTCCATTCTTTGATGGCTGTTTTCCAGAGGCTGCATTCAGCTCCTTCCCATGTTGGCTTCTCCCACATGGCAGAGTGCTCCATCAAAGCTACAAAGGGAAAAGTTTGCTAGCAAGACAGAAAGAACCATTTTTCATAGCATAATTAGCCACGTGACATACCTTCAGCTGTGCACTATTCTTTTGCGTCGGAATAAGTCAAGCTTCCTGCCCATACTTACAGGGACAGGATTAGAATGCAAGGTTGTGTTCACCAGCAGGTGGCATTCAGTAGGGGCCAGTTTGGGGTCTGCTGCTCTGACAGATCTTCTCCAACCTGCAACAGTTTCTCAGTGTTCAATTATTTCGTATAACCTGAACTCTTTTGAAAAGTACCGATCAGGTATTTTCTAGAATGTCCCACAAGATGGATTTGTCTTGTGGGTCTCATGATTACAGTAGAGATATACTTTAATTTAGACACATTTATCTGAGTGTTAAAAACTGAACAGGCCAAGTGCAGTGGCTCATGCCTGTAATCCCAGTACTCACAAGGTCAGGAGTTTGAGACCAGCTTCACCAACATGGTGAAACCCCATCTGTACTAAAAATACTAAATCTGCCAGGTATGGTGGCAAACACCTGTAATCCAAGCTGCTTGGGAGGCTGAGGCAGGAGAATCACTTGAACCCAGGAGTCAGAGGTTGCAGTGAGCCCTGATCACACCAGTGCACTCCAACCTGGGCAACAGAGCTAGAGACTCTGTTTCAATAAAAAAGAAAGGAAAGGACGTCATGGCTGCCAGTAGGCTTAGAGCTATTGTGATAAAAGTTGGGGGGAAAAAAAACGAATAAAAATGATGACATATGACAATAAAGTTGGAAATATTTATCAAGGGAGCCATATTATTGTAGGTGAATTTTAGAAAACAAAATACTTTTCCTCGGTCTGTGATAACTGGCATGAGCTGTGATAACTGGCATGTGCTGTGATAACTGGCATGAGCCACTGCGCCCAGCTGAGATGCCTTGCACCGAGACTTAACATTTTAATGTACTACAGTTAGGCCTACCAGTATTCCCAGCTGTACCTTGAAATAAGAGGATTTAGAACCTTAGGCCTGACTGGTGTTGTGTATCAAGTATAACAAGTATCACTGAATATTCTTTTTTCTTTAACAGATACTTTGACGACGGTAATTGGGACTCCCATCAAATCTCCACACAGCTAGCAGCCACGTGGGGCACTCCTCCAGGTAAGGATTGTCCCTGTTCCACACATTCCTGTCAGTAAAATGGTAGGTTCAGTGTAGGGCTTTACCATTTTCTTCAGGAGAGACCCATCTGATGTTCATTCAGCTATCAAACGGGTCCAGCCATAGCGCACATTAGCTGAGACATGACATGAGCAGAGTGAAAGTCATTCAGTAACTAAAATGAATGATAAATTTAATTGAATCCCTGAAAAGGGATTCAATTATCATTCATTTTAGTTATTTCTCACATGCATTTATTATTTCCATTTTCCAAAACCCCTAATGTTACATTTCTTTTTCACATGTTAGGTATGAACAAAGTAAGACTAACTGTGGCCACATCCTCTTTACTTGGTACCCTACCCCAAGTGGGAGGGATGGGATGTAAAGTGACATAATCAGAGACAGTCAAACTGGCTTTTAATCATTAAGTATCATTGTCACCTCAAAGCACTTGTTATAGTTACTGACTGGATCTCAGAATCTCAGCTCACTGCAACCTCTGCCTGTTGGGTTCAAGTGATTCTCCTGCCTTAGCCTCCCACGTAGCTGGGATTACAGGCATGCGCCACCATCCCCGGCTAATTTTTGTATTTTTAGTAGAGGTGGGGTTTTATCATGTTGGCCAGGCTGGTCTCAAACTCATGACCTCAGGTGATGTGTCTGCCTCGGCCTCCCGAAGTGCTGACATTATACATGTGTGCCACCGAACCCGGCCTATAGAAACAATTTTTTCTTTCTTTTTTTTTTTTTTGAGACAGAGTCTCACTCTGTCACCTAGGCTGGAGTGCAATGGTGTGATTTCAGCCTACTGCAACCTCTGCCTCCCAGGTTCAAGTGATTCTCTTGCCTCAGCCTCCTGAGTAGCTGGGATTACAGGCATGCACCACCCTGCCCAGCTGATTTTTGTACTTTTAGTGGAGAGGGAGTTTCACCCTGTTGGTCAGGCTGGTCTCAAACTCCTGACCTCAAGTGGTCCACCCCGCCACTGCACTCTAGCCTGGGCAACAGAGCAAGCCGCCCTCAGAAAAAGAAAGAAAGAAGGAAAAGAAAAGAAACAGAGAGAGAAAAAGAAAGAAAGAGAGAGAAAGAGAGAAAGAAAGAAAAGAAAAAAAAAGAAGGAAAGAGTAAGAAAAAGAAAGAAAGAAAGAAAGAGAAAGAAAGAAATCAGTTCAAGGCTGGGCATGGTGGCTCATGTCTGCACTTCGGGAGGTCGATAGGGGTGGATCTCTTGATCCCAGGAGTTCGAGACCAGCCTGGTCAACATAGTGAAACCCCATCTATACTGAAAACACAAAAATTAGCAGGGCATGGTGGCGGGTGCCTGTAATCCCAGCTACTGGAGGGGTTGAGGTGGAGAATTGTTTGAACCTGGAAGGCAGAGGTTGCAGTGAGCTGAGATTGCATCATGGCACTTCGGCCTGGGCAACAAACGACAACAAAAGAAAATCTGTTCAACTGAGTTTGTCCCATGTCAAACTGCAAATTCATCCTTCCATAAATGTGTGTGTTTACGTGCAAGTGCATAATTTTCTTCATCAGTTACAAGGTAGTTCATAAAATAAATGTAATGTTTTTGCCTAAATCCATGGTAGATTGTTCCTAAAAAGATTTCTAATCTGAGAAAAGTGTATCAATTTATTTTCACCATTGGTTTATTTGGGTGAATTATATTTTCACCTAATATTATTTGTTTACCATATTTTGCTAATTTTTTTTATTTCAAGATGATGTCTTGTTACTAATTTTGATGTAGTAACTAGATTTAGGAATTTAGTTCATTCTTGTAACCTCTAAAGTTTTGTTAATTACATTCAACATTTTTTTCCAAGTACATGATCTCTTTATTTTTCTCTGTATCTCTTTGAAATCCTTGTTTGAGCGACAATAGCCGCGTTCCGTCCATGCTTGGAAGCGTTTTCTGAGGTCTGAAATAAGGCTTTTTAAAAAATTATTATTATTTTTTGTATTCAAAGCATAACATTCTTTAATTTAGGTATTTAATTAACTCAAAAGTCTCGTTTTATTTTTACTCAACCAATTAATCCACTAGGCTGAGAATTAGTAGTTGGGGTTTTAAGTAAAATGAGTCCTTTTTCTGCTTTGTTTTTGTAACAGTCATTCTGTCGCCATGCTGGAGCGCAGTGGCGCTATCTCGGCTCACTGCAACCTCTGCCTCCTGGGTTTGAGCGTTTCTCCTGCCTCGGCCACCTGAGTAGCTGTGACTACAGGCGTGCGCCACCACGCCCCGCTAATTTTTTATGCTTTTATTAGAGACGGGGTTTCACCATGTTGGCCAGACGGTCTCAATCTGTTGATCTCGTGATATGCGAGCCTCGGCCTCCCAAAGTTCTAGGATTACAGGCGTGAAGTCACCGCGCCAGGCCAAATGCATCCATTCGCAACAGAATTTACAGAGCATTCGCAAGCAGTAAAAGGCAAATCCGCCCTGAAATCTGTGACTTCCCTTTAGCATGTTGCTACGTACTGAGCTTTCATCTGTAATGCTGTTTTGGAAGCATACATTTTACAGTGCATCCGATTTGAAACTTTCTCTGTGTTAATTTGCAATTCTTATTTCTGGACCATCTGGCAGGATAGCGGGTAATGGGAAGCCGGCAACTTTCGTGTCACTGTCCCGAAGTGAGAGCCCTGGGGCCTTTCCTCAGGTTCCAGAAGTGCGCTGGACCTGGCATCGCGGCTCCTAGGGGGAAGCTCAGCCGGTCTGCGTAGCTTCCAGGGCTTGGACGCCGTGGACGGCGGCCTGCGAGGGCCGATCTTGTGAGCCCCTAAACTGCGCGGCGTGGGTGGGGCGCGGCGTGGGTGGGGCGCAGCGCGGGGTGGCAGTGGCTCTTCCTAGAGCCTTCCGGCCTGAGTTTCCCCAGCTTCCTCTCTGGAATTTTCTCGTGCGCTGCGGGCGTTGCAGAGATTGGCGGCCCCCAGCGCTCTGCCATCCCTTGACTGCGTGCCGTGAGAGGTAGGGAGTGCGGAATTCTTGCGTTTAGAATTTCAGCCTGTAGAGTAATTCATCTTTTCTCAGAAATAGTAAGTGGTGCTGGTTTATTTCCGTAGACTTTTTTTAATTTTTTGGTTCGTTTTAGAATGAGTGTAAGTTATGTATAAACAACTGCATATTTTATTTCTCTTTTATCTCATGTCTTTGGTCTTTCAAATATTTTAAAAGTTATGTTAAATCTGTTATCCCTGTTTCATTTATTTAAACCGAGGTAGCATTTTAATAAAGTTAAATTTCAGGTTTGTCTTGTGCTCTTTGATGCACTAGTAGCTTAGACTACAGGTGCCCGCCACCAAGCCCGGCTAATTTTTGTATTTTTAGTAGAGACGGGCTTTCACCATGTTGGCCAGGCTGGTCTTGAACTCCTGACCTCAAGTGATCCACCCGTCTCGGCCTCCCAAAGTGCTGGGATTACAGGCGTGAGCCACCGCGCCCGGCTCAGAATTCTTTTCAGAGGAGCTACTGAACTTTCAATTATTTTGACCATTGTGGAATAATACAGAATTCAATGACACTTGTTAGAACACAGTAAGGAAGATTTTATTCGATAGTATCGCTAGGTATAGGGACTACTGCGATGGAATTTTGCAGTCAGGGAGAGAGATTTGGCCCAACTCCAAATACAGTTTGCGTACGTAAGTGGGAATGTATCGCCAAGGAGCAGGGTGAGAGTCAGTGGATGGAAAATTACTAAGAGGAAACATCTGAGTACAAGAGGAGCCAGGAGGATTCTATTAATAGCTAAGACAGCCTAACAGGAGTCTTGCAGAAGGCAAGATAGGATGATCAGACATCACCTGGGGGATGGTAGAGAATGAGGAAACTGATGAGACCTCAGGGGCAATGAGATTGAAAGGATGGATGATTCTTGCTAGACTCATTTAGCAGGGTTCTTCGTTAAAATTGGATTTTACAAAGATGTGCACAGTTGGGCCTATGAAAAAGATTTAGAAACCTGATTAAATTTTGGTCAGGCAGAGAAACTTTGTGTGCCCCCCTCTCGTTGAATTAAAGAAGACACATTCTTTTACTTGAATAGTGTTAGTCAATTTATTTTTTGTTAGGTTGCTGTTTGTTCATTCGGAACGAGCTGTAACATTTGTTGGGACTTGGTAGAAGATAGCTGCTAGGTGGTTGCAGCTGTCAGGCTTTTAATGAGAAGAGCTTAGTTTATGTGAAAATAAAAAAGATTAATATGTGGAATAAACTATAAACTCAGCTTCTGAGTCCAGAGATCAGCCAGTCAAGATTGTTTAGATTTGAGGTTATCTTTAGATGGTGAAGTTAGGAAAGCAGTGACAGTCTCACGAATTTTCCTACTTTATAGTTTGTATGTCTTTGTTGATGACATCCAGTGTTCTGGTGAACTTCCCGAGTGGCCCAGCCAGCAACAGACACAAAGGTGATTTCTTTGAAGTTAATATTGTAGGAACAAAAAAGTAATATATTTTCGTCACCCATTGCAAGGTTATGAGGGAGACCCCTATAACAAAAGACAAATTAATAAGAGGAAATCATAACAAACTTAGTTACTGAAAATCTTATATGACATGGGAGCTTTTAGAAGTGAAGACCAGGCCGGGCGCGGTGGCTCACGCTTGTAATCCCAGCACTTTGGGAGGCCGAGGCGGGTGGATCACGAGGTCAAGAGATTGAGACCACCCTGGTCAACATGGTGAAACCCCGTCTCTACTAAAGATATAAAAATTAGCTGGGCATGGTGGCACGTGCCTGTAGTCCCAGCTACTCGGGAGGCTGAGGCAGGAGAATTGCTTGAACCCAGGAGGCGGAGGTTGAGGTGAGCCGAGATCGCGCCATTGCACTCCAGCCTGGGTAACAAGAGCGAAACTCTGTCTCAAAAAAAAAAAAAAAAAAAAGAAGTGAAGACCAAAAGAACCAGGGAGAACTTTTTTTTTTTTTTTAATTGAGACAAAGTCTGGCTTTGTCACCCTGGCTGGAGTTCAATGCCCCGATCTCAGCTCAGTTCAACCTCCACCTCCTTGGACTCAAGCCATACTCTCTACCTGAACCTCCCAGGTAGCTGGGACTACAGGTAAGCACCACCACACCCGGCTTATTTTGTTTTGTTTTGTTTTTGTAGAGACGGAGTTTTGCCTTGTTGCCCAGGCTGGTCTTGAACTCTGGAGTGCAACCAATTCACCCACCTTGGCCTTGCAAAGTGCTGGGATTACAGGTATGAACCACTGTGCATGGTTGGAAAAATCTGTGTTTACAGACAGCTATGCAAAAGTGTGATTGAAAAACAAATGGGTACAATCTAGTGGCAATGATCCTAGGAGAACTTAGCAAGATCTGTTCAGATTCTTGGTCTCTGGGTCCAGGGAAGGACTCTTCTAGGTAGGTCGGAGAATTCTTTTATGATCTACTTCAGGGGGAAAAGGCCAAAGAATGTGCTTCCTGCATCTGTTATCTCAATTTCTGAAGTGCCCTATTTGGGGGCATTATTTACAGAGCCTTAAGAGGGGTGTAAGTGCCTATTATCAGAGGTCATTCTTATGGAGGCTATGAATTAAATTCTAGATGAGTGGCTGAGCAGACATCTAGCAGTTGTCATCTAGTCTATTTCTAATTAGCTTTTTTTCTTTTCTGACTCAGGTAGTTGAATCTGCAGGATCTTCTGTCCCTCAGGAGAGGGCCCTAAAGTTAAAGGGATTTCGGGAGGAGGAGGTAAAAGGCTGGTAGGGGAGGCAGAGGGAGGAAAGACAAAGCAGGTAGGAGATTGAAGGGGGAAATGTCAAAGGATGCAAGGGAACTGAAGGACAAAATAATGCCAAGAAAGAGGTGAACAGAGTTGGCAAAGTATATCATAAACAGGTATTTGAGAAGAGCAGGTTCAGATGACAGCAAAGGTCCCAAGGAAGAGGAGGAATCCAATATAGAGAATGGGGGGAGGATCTCAAATAAAGCTAGGAATAAGAGATTTGCAACCCA
Source organism: Alouatta palliata (assembly GCA_004027835.1). Taxonomy (NCBI): domain Eukaryota; kingdom Metazoa; phylum Chordata; class Mammalia; order Primates; family Atelidae; genus Alouatta; species Alouatta palliata. The sequence goes on along the minus strand of PVKV010021217.1, from coordinate 11,350 downwards.
GGAAGTCAGGGAATAATACCTATGGAGGAAGGAAAGCCAAGAAGGAAAGGCTTCCAGGCCAAGTATCCAAGGAATAATCCCCACTGCTATGGTTTGAATGATGGTGCCCTCTCAGAAATTCATGTTGAAATTTAATCTTCAATGCAATAGTATGTTGCCAAGACTGGTCTCAACCTCCTAGGCTCAAGTGATCTTCCCACTTCGGCCTCCCAAAATGCTGGCACTGTAGGCATGAGCCACCACGCCTGGCCAAGACACTACCTTGAAAGCGCAGAGCAGCCCTTACCAGACATCAATTATGCCAGTGACTTGATGGCATCATTGGACTTCTTGACTCCAGAACTGTGAGGAATAAATTTCTGTTCTTTATAAATTTCCCAGTTTCAGATATGATGCTTACCAGCACAATTGACTAAGAAATTGGTACTGAGAAGTGGGGGTGTAGCTATAACAAATAACTGAAAATGTAGAGGCGGCTTTGGAACCGAGTAAAGGGTAGAGGCTGGAAGAGTTTGGAAGTACATGCTAGTAGAAGCCTAGATTGCCGTGCATTAAGGTGATTCTTGTGAGGCTTCAGAAGATGAAAAGCCATAGAGAAAGCCTCAGTCTTTGAGATTATCTAAATGATTGTGAATAGAATGTTGAAAAAAAATACGGACAGTAAAAGCCATTCTGATGAAGTCTTAGATGTAAATGAGGAATATCTTATCGGAAGCTAGAGGAAAAGCCATCCATGTTACAAAGTGGCAAAGGATTGGTTCCTGGAAAGAACAAGGTCTGGGAAAGAAGGGAGTTTATTTCTGCAGCTGGTTACAGGGAGAAGGCCGGAGTAACTCATCAGACCAACTCAAAGTTACAAGTTTTTTCTAGTGCTTATATACATTTTAAGCTCCATGCTATGAGTAAAATTGCACCTCCAAACAGGAGTGTTTCCTTCAATCTATATCTTATCTTTAGGACCTAGGGTCTGGAAAGCTTTCTCCAGAGTCTTGGAAAGTTTCTTAATCTTAAGTGGGTACCTAGAACAAGGTATATGTGTAAGAATGCTTTTATTATTCAACTAGATTTCAGGCTAAGAAAGCCCAGGCAAGGTCTTAATGGGTTTGTTTTCATATTCCAGCCCTTATACTCAGGCACCAGTTTCCCCAGTTCTTTAATATTTAACTTAGAAGAATTATAACAGAGGGTTAATGGAAACTGAGTGTTCTGGTTGCTAATGGGAACCTGCCCTGCTACAAACTTGCTGACAGTATTTCTGTGTTTTAGTACTTTTGGGAGGGTAGAATTTAAGAGCAATGAACTAGGATATTTGGCAGAAGAAATCTCTAAGCCAGGTTTTCGGGGTACTGCATGGCTTCTCTTAACTGCTTATAGTAAACTGTGAGAAGAGAAAATCAAGTTAAAGGTAGAACTTTTAATCAAAAGGAAAGCAGATTAGCTGGGCATGGTGGCATGCACCTGTAGTCCCAGCTACTCTGGAGGCTGAGGCAGGAGGGTTGCTTGAGCACAGAAGGTCCAGGATGCAATGAGCTATGATCGTACCACAGTCTGGGCCACAGAGTGAGACCCCTTCTCAAAATAATTATTTTTAAAGGGAAGTTGAACATAAAGATTTGGAGAATTAACATCCTGGCCCTGTAAAGAATTTTTCTTAATGTATTCAGGAGAGAAAACCAGCTGTGTGACCAACTCACCATTTAATAAGGAGATAAGTAAGACAATGGGAGAATGGCCCTGAAGACATTTCAGAGAACGTGGAGGATGCCACAGCCATCGCAGGCCCAAGGTGTCGGGTCCTTGAGGGAAGAACAATTTTAAGGAAGGCATCCAGGATCCCAGTGAAACTCAGGATGCCTGTGGGAACTTGGGGCTCACTGACTATGCCACCTCATGTCTCTGCTCCCTGAAGTCAAATGAAGCATTCCCCAGCTTTCCCTTCTGTGGTTCAAGTGAGCCCAGGTACAGCTCAGATCACTCCTCTGGAAAGCACAAGTGGTAGAACATGGGGCAGCGCCCATGTGGTGCTGACTGCAGGCCTGCTAAATCCACAGCTGTGAAGACATGGCTTTCTCCACCTAATTTCAAAGGAAGCCTTGAAGAATGAATGCCTCAGGGCCCAATCAGAGAACCACTGTAGGGGCAGGGCTGCCATAGAAAGTTCCCACTAGGGGAGTGTCCAGCAGAACTGTTGGGTTGGGGCCAGCACAGAGTGCCCTCACTAGGCAATACTAAGTGGATGCGTGGGGGCAGGGCCATCCTTGAGTTCCCAGACCCAGACCTGTAGATCGACTAGAGCATAATTCGAACCTGGGATAGACATAGACACCTGACTGTGTCCTGCAGAACTGTGGCATGGGCTGACTCTAGCAGTCATGGCACCAGGGTCTCCTGGAGGCTTGGGGACCCAAGTGCCACCCCAGTGTCTCTGTAAGGTGAGAGGTAGAATCAAAAAAGTTGATTCTAACACCTTAAGATGGAATTTTGTTGACCTTGTTGGGTTTTGAAGTTATGTGGGACATGTTACCCCTATCTTCTTGCCTTTTTCCCCCACCAACCTTTTGTTTTTGCCATGGGGTCCAGCTATGTCACCCAGGCTGGTCTCAAACTCCAGGGTTCAAAAGACCCTCCTGTCTCAGCTTCCTGAATAGCTAAGACTGCAGGCATGAGCCACCATGCCTGGCTTATTTCTGACTTTTGTAAAGGGAATCTCTATCCTGTGCCTGTCCCACCACTGTGTTTTGGAAACACATAATCTGTTTGACGTCACAGGTTCACAGCTGGAGAGCCACTGCCTCAGGATTAATTGTACCTTGAGCATCACCCATATCTGATTTAGATGATGTTTACGTGAGACTTTCGACTTAGACTTGAAAGTTGTTGCTGGAATGAGTTAAGACTTTTTGGAGTTATTAAGATGGAATGGTCATATTCTTGTGTGTGAGAAGGACATGAATTTTGAGGTGGCAAGGGTGGAATGCTATGGCTTGAATTATGGTGTCCCTTCTAAAATTCACGTGGAAACCAAATGCCCAATGCAACAGTATTAAGAGGTTTGGCGGCCGGGCGCGGTGGCTCACGCCTGTAATCCCAGCACTTTGGGAGGCCGAGGCAGGCGGATCACGAGGTCAAGAGATCGAGACCATCCTGGTCAACATGGTGAAACCCCGTCTCTACTAAAAATACAAAAAAAAAATTAGCTGGGCGTCGTGGCGCATGCCTGTAGTCCCAGCTACTTGGGAGGCTGAGGCAGGAGAATTGCTTGAACCCGGGCGGCGGAGGTTGCAGTGAGCCGAGGTCGCGCCACTGCACTCCAGCCTGGTGCGGAGTGAGACTCTGTCTCAAAAAAAAAAAAAAAAAAAAAGAGGTTTGGCAATTGCAAGGTGATTAAGCCATGAGGGCTCTGCTCTCATGCATGAGATTAACACCTCCATGAAAGGGTATTAATTTAAAGGGAGTACTTGCTGGCCCTTCTGCCTCTTTCAGCATATGAGGACATATGGCTCCTCTGTAGACTGCAGCAACAAGGCACATCCTGGAGACGGAGGGCAGCCCTGCTGAGACCTCCTGCTGGCGCTTTGATCTTGGACCTCTCATCTTCCAGAAACATGAGAAATTTATATTCTTTATATGTTACTCATTGTGGTGTTTGTTTATTTTGAGACAGAGTCTCGCTTTGTTGCCCAGGCTGGAGTAAAGTGGTGTGATCTCAGCTCACTGCAACCTTCACCTACCGCAATCAAGTGATTCTCCTGCCTCAGCCTCCTGAGTAGCTGGAATTATAGGCACACACTACCACACCTGGCTAATTTTTGTATTTTTCTTAGAGTTTCACCATGTTGGCCAGGCTGATCTCAAACTCCTGACCTTGGGTGATCCACCCGCCTCAGCCTCCCAAAGTGCTGGGATTACAGACAGGAGCCACTGCATACAGCCAGTATCAGGTATTTCTAATAGCGATACAAACGGACTAAGACACTCAGAAAAACAGAGCCAGGAGGAAAAATCTTCTATCCCAGGGAGTTAGGGAATAATGCCTACTCAAGGAAGAGTATAAGGGCTGGGCATGGTGGATCATACCTGTAATCCCAGCACTTTGGGAGGCCAAGGTGGGTGGATCACTTGAGGTCAGGAGTTTGAGATCAGCCTGGCCAATGTGGTGAAAGCCCTTCTCTACTAAAAATACAAAAATTAGCTGGGTGTGGTGGCACATGCCTGTAATCCCAGCTACTTGGGAGGCTAAGGCAGGAGAATCACTTAAATTTGTTGGGAGGCGGAGGCTTCAGTGAGCCGAGATCACACCACTGCACTTCAGCCTGGGTGACGGGGTGAGACTCTGTTTCAAAACACAAAACGACAACAAAAAAGAATATAGGGGAAAAATAAAACCCATAGGTTATTTTTAGTCCAAACAGAGCACTGTAAGAAAATGAAGATTAACAAGAGAAAAGCAGCCAGGCGTGGTGGTTCACACTTGTAATCCCAGCACTTTGGGAGGCCTAGGCAGGCAGATCACCTGAGGTTGGGAGTTTGAGACCAGCCTAACCAACATGGAGAAACCCCTGTCTCTACTAAAAATACAAAATTAGCCAGGGGTGGTGGTGCATGCCTGTAATCCAGCTACTCGGGAGGCTGAAGCAGAAGAATCTTGAACCCGGGAGGCAGAGGTTATGGTAAGCCAATATTGCACCATGTACTCCAGCCTGGGCAACAAGAGTGAAACTTCATCTCAAAAAAATAAAAAATAAATGAGAAAAGCAAACAAGTTTATTAATGTGTATATTTTATCTACACATGGAAAATACCCAGAGAATTAGTAGTTCTCAAAGAAGTGGCTTTGAATTCCGGCATATATGGCATCTTCAGCAGAGAACAGTAAATTTTTAGAAAAGTAAAAAGACAAAGAAAAAGGGGCTTGAGCTGGGTACAGTGACTTATGCCTGTAATGCCAGCACTTTGGGAGGCCAAGATGGGCAGATCACCTGAGGTCGGGAGTTCAATACCAGCCTGACCAACGTGGAGAAACCCTGTCTCTACTAAAAATACAAAAATTAGCCAGGCATGGTGCCACATGCCTGTAATGCCAACTACTGGGCAGGCTGAGGCAGGAGAATCACTTGAACCTGGGCGGCAGAGGCTATGGTGAGCCAAAATCACGCCATTGCACTCTAGCCTGGGCAACAAGAGAGACACTCTGTCTCAAATAACAGAAAAGAGAAAAAGAAAAACGAGATTGAGTCTCTAGAGTTGACAATTTATGCAAAGGCAAATAAATGGCAGATAAAAGTCAGTCAATACGCATGTTAATATAGATTCCTTTGGTATCATTTCCAGGCTGACCAGGGTCTAAAGTTTTCTTCAGTGGTTAGCCTTTGTTCTCCCTGGTAGAATTGTTAGTGTGGGGAGTGGGGAGGGAGAGGGTACCTTTTCTCTTTGCAACTGTATGTTTTGCTTTTTGGCAAGTAGAGGAAGAACAAAAAACTTCCCTGCATCTGCTTCTTCTTAATTGTCTTCAGCTCAGCAGTGCTTCCTATTTTAGGGTGGCATATTCTGGCCTCCCACAAGAGCCAGGAAGAGCAGATGTGCAGCCCAAGGATCAGGGAATAATTTTCACCCTACAAAGAGCCAGGAAAAAGACCACCTATTCCAGGAAGTACCTTTCAAAAGATGCCTGGGAGTCTAATCCAGCTTCAGACTATGCTCTGAATCTTAAGAATCAAGGCCAGGTGTGATGGCTCATGCCTGTAATTCCAGCATTTTCAGATGCCGAGGCAAGAGAATGGCTTGAACCCAGGGTTTTAGCCAGTCTGGCAATATAATCAGATAATGAGACCATCTCCACACACACACACAAAATCAAAACCTATCCTTACAAACTTCAGTGGGCATTTGTCCAGAGCAATGGCTCTGGAGGCTAATTCACCTTGGATCCCCGATCAATTTATTAGGAGTAAAGACAAGGTTTCAGAGGTGCACACTAAGGTCCTAGGTGAGAGGTTCAGGGGACCAAAGATTAATAACTAACTGAAAAATATATATGTTCAGTGATACTTACTAAAGCATGATAAAGAAAACTTTATTCAGGACCATTCTGATAGATGCAGGGACCAATGCAATGGGATTTTGCAGTGGAATAGAGATTGCTCTGAACTCCAGATACACCATGGTAAAATGGAACTTTATAACCAAGAAGCAGGGTGGGGGGGGCAGGAGTCAATGAATGGAAAATTACTAAAAGGAAACATCAGGGATAAGGGGGATTCTGGCTACACTGACCTAACAAGATTCTTGTTAAAGACGGGCCAGAGAGATCATGTATCACTTGGAAGATGAACCTGATCAGTTATCAAGGGTGATCAGATATCAGGGAGAAGAGGGTTCTTTTTATTTTTATTTATTTATTTTTTGAGACGGAGGCTCTCTCTGTTGTCCAGGCTGGAGTGCAGTGGTGTAATCTCAGCTCACTGCAACCTCTGCCTCCGGGGTTCAAGTGATTCTGCTGCTTCAGCCTCCTGAGTAGCTGGGATTACAGGCACGAACCACCACACCCAGCTAATTTTTGTACTTTTAGTAGAGACAGGGTTTCACCATGTTGGTCAGGCTGGCCTCAAACTCCTGACCTTGTGATCCGCTTGCCTTGGCCTCCCAAAGTACCAGGATTACAGGCGTGAACCACCGCACCTGGCTGAGAAGAGGGTTCTTGATAAACTTCCTGGTTAAAACTAGATTTTATAATGAGGTCCACAGCTGGGCAGAGGAGAAGCCTGACTACATTTTGATTAAGCAGAGAAACTTTGTCATCACTCCTGTATGCATTATGCTCCTTTTTCTTTTTTTTTCTCTTTTTTTTTTTTTTTTTTTTGAGATGGAGTTTCGCTCTTGTTACCCAGGCTGGAGTGCAATGGCGCGATCTCGGCTCACCGCAACCTCCGCCTCCCGGGTTCAAGCAATTCTCCTGCCTCAGCCTCCCGAGTAGCTGGGACTACAGACACGTGCCACCATGCCCAGCTAATTTTTGTATTTTTAGTAGAGACGGGGGTTTCACCATGTTGACCAGGATGGTCTCGATCTCTTGACCTCGTGATCCACCCGGCCAAAGTGCTGGGATTACAGGCGTGAGCCACCGCACCCGGCCTTATGCTCCTTTTTCTCCAGTGGAGCTCTCTTCCACCTTGATCTTACTTCCAATCTATCTGTGTTCTGATTTCTTCTTACAAAAATATAGCCTAGGCTGGTCCAAAGGTTGTGAGTTACATCAACTGATTGTTCACAGTCAGTTACAGATCAAACTCCTTGTTCTACTCTTTCCCCCCTTCTCACTTACTGCACTTGACTAGTCTAAAAACAAATATATATATGTATACACATGTATATATCAAACTTTTATTTGTTGCATTATACAACATAAGCTTGACAGTATAACAGATTGCTTCCCAAAGTTATAAATTCCTCATCGTCTTTTTATTTGTAATTTGACTTTCAAAAAAATCTATGTAATTATAGAAGAAGGTTGCTATTATAAAAATTTTAAGGGGGTGGCAGGGAAAAATTCCAAAATTAGGAATGATCTTCAGCTAGTTCTATAGTCTTTTATTCCTTGAATAATCAGAGAGATATATACACATTGTGGTTTTTCTGGCCAGGTTGACTTATTTTACTAAGGAGCAATATGGGTTAATGTTTCAAAGTGAAAGAATTAAAAACAGTAGGGGAAGAGAGAGAGATTAGATAGATAGGTAGATAAGCTCAGTGACTCAGCCTGTAGTCCCAGTTCTTTAGGAGGCTAAGGCAGGAGGATCGCTTGAGCCCAGAAACTGGAGTCTGCAGTGAGCAGTGACCGCACCACTGCACTCCAGCCTAGGTGACAGAGCCAGACCATCTCTAGAAAAACAAAAGAAAAAAAATATATATCTTAAAAGATGGTATGGATTTTCCATAACATATATATGCAAACATATATATGCAAACATATATATAACATTGCCGATTGATTTCTTTTATGTGTATGCATTAAAAACATTATTGAATTATGCTGGTTAAAGCAAGGTAAGGGTCACCATAGTGATGGGTACAGGGCCCTCTACAGATAGAGCTTGGGATAACTCTCAAGACCGTGTGGGCAAGTGGGAATTAATAACCAAAGAGCAGGCCTCCAGGAGGTCTGTGTATGGAAAATTACCAAGGAGAAACCTCAAAAGTTAGGGGGGATTCTGGCTAAACCAGCCTAACAGGATTTTTGCTGAAGACAGGCCAGGGTCATCAGTCATCACTTGGGGGATGGTCCAGGATGAGGAAGCTGGTCAGATATTGAGGGTGATCAGATATCAAAGGTGAGGAGGTTCTTGTAAAGCTGGATTTCACAAACCGGAGAAGGTTCAGGTACGTGACTAAAGTTTGATCAAGCAAAGGATCTTTGTCAGTGCACAGAAAACTAAGTTTTTATAAAATGTTCCCTCCGCCCCATCTGTATCTACCCCCTTTGATGGAACACAAAGCACATTTTGCATGACTTCTAGATTCATGTTCTTTTATTTTGAATGACCTGATACATCTTTTCTCTTTACAATTTTCAACCTCAGCATATGTAAGTGGAACTTAGAAGGCAAGATTTCTTGAACATATTCTTCCACCAGAATCTCCTCTACAGATTTTCCTGCCCCTTTTACCAGTGGCTGAAGGCTACTTTCTCTTATGTAAGTAGAAATGCTGCCTTACCTCCAGCCTCTTCCTCCTTACCTTCCACTTGCATGCACATCCTGTCTAGTCCGTGACCTCCTGTTGTAAATACTTATAAAACGTTTTTACTGAATCAGAAATGTCTTGTGTTGCTCAAGCCATTTTCATTTTAATTACAACCTAACTGCATAATTTAATTCTTTCCCCATTTTTTGGTTACAGTGTTTGCGTTTCTCCAATGGTTCTACTTCATTCTAGTATATCCCTCTGGCAAGGGCGGTGGTTTCCCCACTTAAGTGTGCATTAGTATCACCTGGGGGCTTGTTAAACACAACGTGCAAGCTCCGTCCTGGGTTTCTCATTCTCAGGGTTTGGTTTGTGGCACAAGAATTTGCATTTCTAACAAGTGCCAGGATTGGTCTGAGGAACACACCTTGAGAGAAGTGGGATTCAGGTTCACTAAGCTGGGTTAGAGAAAATCACAGAAGTGTGTCAAATCTGAGGAGGGACCAGAGTTGAAGCCCAGCCTCAGTGTGTGAATGAGTGCTTTATACACTCAAACTCCCTCAAGGGCTGGGGAGTAAGGGAGAATGGGGGAGATAGAGGCATAAACTCAATCCCAGACCTATGGATTTAGAATCTACATGCTAATAATATTTCCAGTGTTTTGTATGTTTATTATGCTTTGAGAATGATTGGACCAAATTGCCTCCAAAATCTTAAGTCCCAGCAGCAAAGCTCAGCTCGGAGAGCATGTTAATGCTTTGTGCCTGTGTTTTAAGTCAGCTGTAGTTCCGGGTTTGTTTTGGAGAGTTGCCCAGCTGTAGCACCCTTCCAGGTAGGTAAGGACTGAAAGTATGTCCTATAGGTGTATGATCTTTCCACTCCAGCACATTTTACTGATGGGTCAGTGACAGTCCATCATTTGTCTGGTGTAAAATACTCACAAATTCTGGAAATGGCATATATCCAAGGACAGCTACAATATTCCAGTTGGTCAAGGCTCACATTCATACAGGATCAGATCTGACCCAGCATCAACAGAACTGAAACTGCAGATTCAGCTTTGTGAAGGCTTCAGATGTAGCCATGGTTAAAGAAGATTGACATTAAGCAAGTGAGCAGAGTTTGCTGGAGTCTTCCCCAGGAAATTCATGAGGTGCAGGTGCACGGTTTTATGGCCTGAAAAGCACAGTTTTTGAAGAGCTGTAGTCCCTCTCGGAAACTTCCTGCAGAGTAGCCGTGGAATTGTGTTTGTCTGCCTTCAAGAAAAATCTTCCTTCTGTTAATATAAAAAAAAACGCAACTATTTCCCAGGTAAGAGAGTGGAAGCAACTGTGATACAGAATCCTAAGGCATGGGGATTAGTTGTAATCCAGGCAGCATGTAGAGTCAGGTTCCCCAAGTCATCCTGTGTTTAAAGGGCTCCACCCTAAGAAAGCGAGCCACCCAGGGCTTGGCAAATGACCTTATGATCAGTGCTTGGCCTGTTAACATGTCGTAACTGAGGCACATGAGCGGGTTCTTGCTTTGGATTTGCCAGTCAAATGGCCAGTGCAGAAAGGGAAGAGAGCATAGTCCTTTAGGCCAACTCACTTGGCCTATTGAAACATGCTGTTTTGAGCAGAGCCTAGTATTGTAGGGGATTGCCTGCAGTAGAGGATGTGTGTGTTACCAGTGTTAGTTGAGTACTTATTCTGTATCACCCACTGTTCCTCTTGCTTTCTATTTCCTCCTGTTATATAGTAGCAATGATAAATATGCCATACAGGCCAGGCGCAGTGGCTCATGCCTGTAATCCCAGCACTTTGGGAGGTTGAGGCAGGTGGATCCCCTGAGGTCAGGAATTTAATACCAGCCTGGCCAACGTGGTGAAACCTGTCTCTACTAAAAAAAAAAAAAAAAAAAAAGGTACAAAAATTAGATGGACCTGGTGGTGGGCTCCTGTAATCTCAGCTACTTAGGAGGTTAAGGTAGGAAATCTCTTGAACCTGGAAGGTGGAGGTTGCAGTGAGCCAAGATCGCACCATTGCACTCCAGCCTGGGTAAAAAAAGTGAAACCCCGTCTAAAAAAAAAAAAAAAAAAAAACAAAAGCCATACAAAAAGACTAAGAGCCTTGTACAGCCTCACACAGGAAAGTGGCAGAGTTGGGGTATTAATTCAGGTATTCACAATCTAGATCCTCTATACATTTCACTGACATGAAAGCCAGAAATTTCAGGTGTGCTGCCTTGAACTCAGAACTATTTTTTCTCAAACTTTATTTCTTGTGAGCTATATATAAGGGAAAAAATGGTATAAAATAAAGTACTGCTTTGCAAATATATAATCTAATACCCAAGTCAAGAAAGAAGTGATCCTGGGCTCCCTCTTTCCTGGGTATCCCTTCCCAATCTTGGCCTTTTCTTCTGACTGAGATGAATCCTCCATGCTGTTCTTTGTAATTTTATTCCTTGTGATTACATATTTAAGCTACAGGAAAACAGCATAATGTAGTTTTGCTTATTCTTAACTGTATATATTATTTTGTCTTTGCCACTTGATATACTGCATTTTCTGGATTTATCTGTGTTGTGTGTAATTCCAGCTTCTTAATTTTCATTGTCTGATATTGTTCTCTTTTTTTTTTTTTTAAAGTTTTTTTATTTTATTTTATACCATTTTTTCCCTTATATA